>JAYXIM010003714.1:0-27904 GCA_037575425.1 Anastrepha fraterculus
AACTTTCATTTTTAAGCCGTTGCAGCAGCTGAGAACACACATTCGCTCTCTGCTGAAGGTTGGCGACGGAAAGTCTATGCATAACCCATTTTCCCAACTTTGAAACCTTTCCCAACTGAACCAGGTGGCTGTGAACTGTTCCATGCGATGAACTTAACTTCTGAGCTATCATATCGATTGTCAAATTTGGCTCACCTTCACCGAGTTCGAGCAAGGCGTCGCAGTTAAAGACTTCAGGACGACCAGCGCGCGGGTCATTCTCCACGTCGCAGTTACCACTTCGGAATTTTTAAAACCACTTTTGCGCAGTCCTTACACTCACGGTATCCTCTCCGTGAACAGTTTATTTCTGCAGCAGCAGTTGTTGCATTTTTACCACTTCTATAAAAAAAATACAAAATATGCCTCTTACTCGCTTTCGAAGATTCCATTTTATTTTTTAACAACACGTGCTTCTATCCGCGAATAATTTTTTGTATGCAAAAATCGTACAAAAGTGAAATTATGGGTAAAATACGCACGAATTTACGGACTGACCTGATAATATACGTAAATGCAAAAGTTGTAGAATTGTATAATATATGTATATGTTATATGATGTTCATTACTAAGTAACGAACTCCATTGGGAATTCTTACTCTAAGCTATACTTCTTTAAATTGTAGGTAAAAATAGTACTTGGCAGATTGTATGAAACAAAAAAAATTCAAAAACAGCAACGGTATATTTCACATTAAAGCAAGCGCTTGAATTTGCGCTA
The DNA here is from genome assembly GCA_037575425.1 of Anastrepha fraterculus. Taxonomy (NCBI): domain Eukaryota; kingdom Metazoa; phylum Arthropoda; class Insecta; order Diptera; family Tephritidae; genus Anastrepha; species Anastrepha fraterculus. The sequence goes on from JAYXIM010003714.1 coordinate 761, forward strand.
AATTTCAGCTTTGTGTACATACTTTTGACTATGACTATATGAATTTCATTAAAAATTGGAACTAATGAAATGGATTTAGTTAATTGTAAAGGAACAACTAAAAGCTTCATCATGAATGATTCACAAACGTACCCTATGATCAGAAAGTACCGTGAATGTTTAATTTAAATGAACCGTGCACGTGGGAACTGGTCCATATTTTTTACCAAATTGTGCTGGATTATTTGACCAAGCATCAAGTAAATACCATCGTGCCAGCACCGTATTCACCTGATATGACCCCGTGCGACTTCTTTTTGTTTCCCAAGTTGAAGTTACCACTTCGTGGAACGAGATTGGTGTGGTGGAATGGTGGAAATTTATTTGAAAAAAAAATTCTGTTCGCGAAGTTCATAGAGCCCTTGAAATACAGCGCCCCTTAACAAACGATTTACTGTAAAATCAATTTGATGGCAACTTTTTTCCATAAGTCTTGTCAACTGGTCCTTTCGTTCCTCGGCTATGTTTTATGGGCTATGTTAAGTCATTCGCTTATGCCGACAAACCACCGATTCTTGAAGCATTGAAAGACAATAGTGAAGCCACCATTGACGCCATACGGCCGCTTTTATAGGAAAAAGTAGTCGAAAATTGGACTGATCGCTCGCAGCCGCTGCAGATATCTTATTCAAAAAATACATGCCATGAAATTATCTACCAGATTATAATAAAAAAAAAACAAAATCAATCTAACAATATTTCTGCATTATATTATCATTTTAAGTTCTCAAGTTTAAAAACACCCGATGTAACCACTTCGATACAATTCGGTACAATTCGATTTTAATCGCTTTTGGTTATTCAGTTTTTGCTCCACAGGGTTAAATAAATGTGGTAAGTGTCTTTTATTAAAGAAAATGAGTTTTTGGGTGTAGATATCGATTCACATGTTCTTAATTTTTTGATCAGTTCGAAAATGTTGCTCGAGAATCTTAAAAATTAATATTTAATTAATATTTCAGTCAAAAATGTACCATTAAATATTTTTTCCTAAGACGACATTTATTCTAGCTGGAATTTCTGGCAATCAATAATGGTGTTTTCTCCCTTACACTGACTAAGTTGTTATAGAAATATTCAGTTGCCTCGGAAGATGTTCTAATAGCTCGGCGATTGAAAGGTTGGTGAAAAATTTCAAGAAATTGGTTATGCCAAGGGTAGCAAAAGGACTGGTAGACCAGACTGGGTTTTTTCTGAAAAATGTCGTCCTTATGAATAACCTAAGAATGATTCTAGAGCTGAAATACAACATTCAGACCGATATTGCTGAAGTCAGTGCGATTATGTGAGCGAGTCTCAGCCTGTAGAGATTTAAATGATATAAATTTCCACGTTTAAGTGTGAAGATAAGTATTTTCAATAAAAGAACGGGTCGTGAATTTTAATTTTTACGTGTTTTAATTTAAAGCAACATTTTGGCGCGTCTTTTACTTAGTAATATTCTTAAGTTCTCGAACATAACTCAAATTGCACTCCAAGTCATTTGATGGCCTTCGCCACTGCACATTATACGGCGTACTAAAGCATATTTTACTACTGCACTTTTATTAAAGTAAATTTAATTTCGTCTTTATTTGCTCTTCTCCCTTTTTTATGTCTCCTTACACAATACGGACATTCAATTCTCGCTTTCTCGCTGGCTGCCACTTTCGGTGCTGCAGTACTTTGTGGTGCATTATCGCAGTGATGACATTCTTAAAATTGGCATTGCTAACACAGTTATATCTAAAAGTGTGCGGACTCACTGAACAACTCCACGCCATTGTGCGGACTCCAGCTGAGGAAACAGAGAAATGCAAATATATTTGGTTGATGCTTAGCAATAAATAATACCAGCTTCCGAGTGGCGGAAAATAGAAATAAACATAACATAGAAAATAAATAAAACATTTTCTTGTCATAAAAATTGTACAATTTCCTTGGCCTTGTGAACTCGTTAAGCAAAGTTTGTGCCTTGTAGCGCCCATCTCCTTTGGCAATGTTTTGTTGAACTTCCTCGTTAAGGCTTTGAGAAACGCCTAAGCACGAAAATAATACGGCAATTAGAGATAAGTTCGACTTCGATTTAAATTCCTCTTTCGTAACGTTTTGTATCCTTTCGATGCGCTGCGCGTTGTAATCGGAGATGACGAAAATTTTACTTGCACGAAACCCAATCCCCGTTCCACGCATCCATTGATTTTCGTTCCTATTTGCCTTTCTTTTTTTTTTTTTTTGTTTGTGCACTCACTTTTTCACTTTTTGCGAATTTCGCCAGCACAGCGGGTAATGCCAGCGGTGGGTAATTTCTCATTTGGTTTGGTTTGTGGACTCGCATGGAGCGCAGTTTCTCCATTTGCATGAGCGCGTAATTTAAAATTGAATTATTACATAAAGAGCCTGGATGCTGCGTCACACAACGGAAGCGTAGATAAAATGTGCCGTGCAACAACAGCGGCGGCACTTAATGCCGTACCGCAAACGCAAATGACAGCAACGCCGTCACTTTGTTTATTTCGCGGTTGTGGTGCGGAAGAGTAGGCGCGCATCCGTGGAGTGTTCAAATTACCGTTACAAATGTGCTGGGATTTGTGTATTAGCGGCAGCCCTTATTCCCGCTATTATTTTTTTACTGCCACGACCGGCTTACACTCGTAGAGGCTTGAAAGGTGGCCAAAAAGAAGCAAAAAAAGAAGAAATATATGGCACGCCGTGGCAGTGGCGCTTGTATTCTCTTACTTATTCAATTGTTGCTGGTGTTGTTATTGTTATTTTTTGGCTGCTTTGAGCCTACATCTCTGTTTACATAGAAATATCATGAGTAATTGTAGCGATTACTTCTTGTCGCCGCCTGGCCGTTGTGCACTGCACCGCTTTGACTCAGTATGGCGGAGCGTACCGCCCTCCCACCGGTGCACGTTAAATGTTGCGGCACAACTTTATGTGCCGCGATTTCTCTTTTTCCTGCTTGCATATTTTTTAAATTTTTCTCTTACTTTTTTGAAATATTACACCGATCAATTGCGTGGATCCTTTACTAGCTGCTGTTTTTGCTATTGCCCTGTTGGTGCTGTTGCTGTTGTTGTATATAACTACATGATATCAACAATTTATCAGTGGTGCAAACAACAAATGCCGCAACACCTAAAAATCGTGCAACACAAACTGGCTATTTGCCACTAATTTGCATACACATACATACATACAAGTGTGTGGTGAGCAGAGAAGTCGCTTTTATTGCCTGTATTACATAAAGAACTCAACTGATGGGGTGACAGCACGAATGGCGTATGCAAATGAACTTCGTGTACGATTTTTTGAGCGTCAGTACTGGGAAGTGGCACCGGCAGGCAACGAACAGGGTAAATTAACGAATCGCGTGGGCTATTTGTGGAAATCATTTTTTCCTATTTAGGTACATCTGTCGATTGTTCACATGCCACTTTTGAACGCAACCTGTCACTTAGTGTTTGCGAAATATGCAGCTTTGCAAAAAAGTATTGTAATTCGTTTGGTTATTTCGTGAATTTCGCTATGTCAAATAGAGCTGAGCAAAGAGTCTATCTAACAAAACCCATATTGCGTAGAAGTGCAGAAATGCTAACTCAACCTTTATTTTTGGTGGGGTGAGGTAGGGTTCAAAATGCTTTCGCAGTTACAGCGACCGTCGTCCACTGCGTTGAGTGGTGGGGCCACTAAAACAATCCGCCTTCTCTTTCTGGGGAGACACCCTTCCCGGGACTACTTTCTGCATTACTTTGGAAAAGTCCAGAACGGCATTCTTAAAGGACCAATTCTATTCACCCAAGTCTGGGTCCACGGTATTTTTAGCCAAATTTCTTGCTTTAGGCTCGTCTTCTTGTGTCTCTGTATGTGAGGCTTCCCTTTGTTGCACTGTGTCGAGCTCTAGTTTTTTTTTCTTAGTACGTCCTCGATGTATATCTTTATCACGTTCCAGCTGTCCTTGCGGTGGAGCTGATTTTGCTGATTATGCCGCGATGTAGAGCATATCTTTAGGCGAGCCGTATGAATAGCTCCAAAAGTATCTGTGACCCGGCAGGAACTGAGTTAAGAAGTAATTCACTTCCCCGAAGTTCTTTTAGACTCATTCTCGTATTGCAGAACCATCTGCCACTCGGTTCAGTGACCCATCGGCTTTGCTACGGCGGCATGGTTTGGCATCGCCGTTCGGCGACACTAGTGATGACGTGCTTCTTCTTCCATTTCATTCCCGGGACATGAAGTCGACGGGTATCACCCAGTTGTCCACAAAGACTGCAGCGCCTCAGACTGCGGTAGGCCGAGGCAACTCTGAGTGCCATTGTTCGCTGCACAGCCTCCAGTGCTGTGCGCTTGGCTTTGTACTTTAGCACATCTCCCCATGACTTCGCGGTCATGCAGGAGAATTGTGTTTGTTATTATTGGACTGTTTTTGCTCTGTGTTTGCTCACCGATGTTTGCTATTAATCTGCTTAGCATTCCTGTGACCTTTGCTGCTTTGGCAGCCGCATGCCGTATCTGGGCATGCAAAAGTAAACCTTCGAGCCTTCGTAAAGTTGCATACCTATGTATTTTACTACGTTTTTTGTCACTCCCTGTGTCACCTATTTGCATGCTGACCTCGATTGGCATGTAACCTTGTCCATCAGGATAACTTCGGTCTTATGTTTAGTGAGTTCCAGGCCATGCTGCTCAAGTCGTATTTACGTTCTTATCATAACTTGGTTCAGCTTCCTCCTAGCGTCCTCAGTGCCATTGTCCACTCATCCCACTAAATATGTAAGGTAGATTACTTGTCTCATTCGGGTTACCGCTGCAACTGCTAAGAACATCGAGTAAGTTCAGAAAAATTTATTCGGAAAATCTTTGTATCTTCCAGAGAAAGCTACTTAGGATTATGCACCATGCGCTTGGCGAGCAGATGGTTTGGTATGTCAAAGACACCATTGCTTTTCTTTCGCTAAATACATTTTTAGGTACTTGACATAGGTACACTAATATGAGTGTGACAACGAAGCAAACAAGCAATTAGCGATATGGCGATATGCCAAAAACCACGCCGAAGTCAGTCCCAAATAAAGATTCGGTTGGAAGTGCTTTTTTTTATCGTTCAGCAAGCTTCATATTAACATGACATAGGCCTCATGTGACTTTGTGAGATGAGCTAAAAAGAGCCTACCTTAACGGCCAATAACGCTTTGTTGTGTACTCGGTGAAGTTAAAAGGGTATCATTGGCTACCAGCTGCTCCCAAAAGGCCAAAAACTCAATTCGATCCTCTAACGACATGTTTAAAGCTCCGAGAGCTTAAGGAAAGTTATATTGGAAGGAAAATAAGTAGAACCGATGGATTTTCGAGTTATGTATATCAGAAGACGTTGGCGAACTCTAATAGTGTTTTAATGTAATGTTGAATTTATCCACCCCTTTCAAAATAAAGTAATACGGGATATTGTTAAATCCGTTTAGTGGGCAAGTATTGCAGTCTCGGTAGTCTAGCGTAAGTGCACTAGCCTGCCATTCCAGAGGCTGTGGGTTCGAATCCCACGTAAAGCACGGTCCTCGCACTTTTCCAAACTTACCTAATTTCCTAGTTTCTCATAAAAAAAAAAATAAAGAAATAAAAAAAAAAAATAAATAAGAAAACACAAAAAAATTTAATAATTTCATTCCTCAACCCCAATAACCTTATCCCAATCCTTACTCCCGCACAAAAAGTCAACACATTACTTGCATTGTGGCTGCTAAAACAAGCAAAAAACATAAAGAACAATACACAGTTACACATTGCCACATTGGCGCCAGCAAGAGGAAGCGGGCAATCGAGGTAATAGCGCAGACAAATTAAGCTAAGTCCTCAACCATCTGTGTCATCCTTCTGCCAGAAAAATGTGATACACAGACGGCGCTTTCTTACTACTTAGGACTGGTAGCGTTAGGCTAATCACCTACCCTGGCAGAAATAAAATAGATTAACGAAACCAACGCAAGACTGAGTCTTGTCGAGGCCCCATACTCCCCAGTGGAGCGTGCAAGGAAAAAAAATGCAAGGAATGGCGTCTTACACAGACACCTGCAGTTGCATACAGTCAAAGTAATGATACACTTTTGCGCTGCTAAGTATGCCAAACGGATTGTATTGATCACCCAGTGCTGAAACCTTTTGGCCTACTTAATGTAAACTAGAGGTCCGATTTTCACATATTCTTCATAATAAATCAATTATAGTTTCTAAGTAGGCATGCGATGGTATTTGAAGGCAATAGAAAATAATCTTAAGGGATGAAATCGCACGACTGAGGTGGACCACCAATCCAGAAAGTATACAAAACCATACATTTTTCTTGATGTACACACAATGTTTCTTCGTTGCCATCTGAACAATGACTTATTGGATGAGTGTGTGAATACATGTGAAACGATCATGCAGAACTCGACTGCCGAATCTCCTTTGACGTGACAGCCAAAGCTCCCCTCATAATTTCCTTTTTCATCATAGTTAATGAGTAAACCGTATATATCTACCATCCTTGCATAAATAAAAAATATAAATAAATAATTGACGCTTACACTTTTTTCGGGTGTTTTGCCGAGCTTCTTCTCCAATTTGTGGTGTGCGTCTTGATGCTGTTCTACAGCTTTATGCTGCCTTCGAAGGGCAGATAGTTTTTTATGAGGAGCTTTTTCCCAATCGGAGGTTTGCTATATGTAACCAACATACGCGGTTACAGTAGCCGTCTTTCTGGCTTGTGGATTATCGTCGTTCCAAATCCGAGAATTTTCAAATGAAATTATGATTTGCTCTGTCGAATAGGCTCTTACAAATGGCGGCATTGCAACTTTATAAGTGGTTCTTCACCTGAAAAAAACCCTCTTTTTCCAAGTTGTTTTGTAAGTATTCAAATTTGAATTTGGTTCCATTTCTGCAATGCAAATAATCAAAATATTTAATTTTTATAAACTTCCAAATTGTTGAGGTATGTATGTATGTGCAAATGTGTGTATGTACATATGTAATTAAAAAAATTGCATATTCAATTCAGCAGCAAATCGGTGCGGAGAATTTATTGCAAAGAGAAAATTGGAAAACAGTTGCAGGGGCAAAAATAATTCTAAACTCCTGCAATGTATTATCCGAGTATGTGAATGTATTTATATGCATACATGCATGTGTGTAAGTATATATGTATGTATGCATGTATTTATTTGTTTGAATATGTCCCTAGCGGCTTATGGGGAAAATTCAGCTGCATCCGCAAAGTAAACAAAACGCGGCGACGGCTAATATGTCCTTCTATTAAGCAGAAAGCGAAGCGACATAATAGCCAACAACAACAACTATGACGAGCACAAATAACAATAATCAAAAGGAAATATAAACAGCAAAATAGAAAAAATACGCAAATCAAACGCGAAATGAAAACAATTTAAACAATAGATTTACAATAACAATGCCATAACAAAACGCATTTAGAGAAAGAAAAATAAAATAAAAACTATGAAAAGCATTCATACAAAAAGGATGCCCTTGGGAGTGTATCCTACCATTCATTGTGTTCAAATACAAAACAATGTTGTTGAAATATGTTGAAAGGGCACCAAAAGGGGGTTGGAGGGGAGATGCGAAAGAAAAAGTGCTATTTGTGTTTTCTTTGTGAAGTTTGCACTTGTAATGCAAAATAAAGGGGAAACATGGAAAAGTTGGCAAATATTGAATAAAAGAATGAATGGGAAAAACTTTTATTGACAATTTGCTTTATTTATTTACTCTTTTTTATTTCCTATTTTTTAGTTTTTTTGCCATACTTTTTCGTTAAATGTGTTATCATTTGTATAAATAAATATTGGAAAGGAAATCCTTGAGTGTAAATAAAATGTTGGCACGATGGATGGCTCAAATGCATGTACAGTTTGTCAAGGAAGTGCTTTGACATCTACTAATCTAGCGAAAGTCAGACATAGTGCTAAAGTATATATTTTTCATGACTTTCTTTTTACATGACTTTACTTATATAAATAATTCATGAGACAATAGTAGAAAATACAGTTATTCCGTTCAAAAATAACACAAAAATATATACATAACAAGAACGCTTCTAACACAGCTGTCAAGAAAGCCTTTTTACATTTGCAGCTAATTGCTTCGATTGCATCAGAATTCTCCGATATAAAGATAATTTCGTCCCTGGTCACAGTGACATTGCTGGAAACTGCGAAGCCGACGAACTGGCTAGACAAGGGACCTGTGAGGTAGTGTGTCCCTTGACAACCTGCGCTCTACACCTGGAAGTATGGACTTTGCACCAACTTAGCGAGCGCCGGGCAAGTACACGAACGTGTAAGGTCGCGAGGTCCTTCTGGCCACGTTTGGATAGGAGGCGTTCAAGGGATATTCAGAGGAGGACAAAATCTCATAAAGAGGCTAACACAACCGCAACTTAGTCACCGTAGTCCACAAATACTCATCCCTGCCCACCCCTTTCCTTTTCGTCCTATCGTTTTTTCCTTCACCTCTTTTTCCCCCTCTTGCTATGGCATCACGAAGGATGAACCAAACTTCTTTCGTCCAAGTGGGCCCACTCTCTGGCCAACCATTACTACCTAACCTAACCTGCTTTAAGTTTTGTTTGAAAAAAAAAGAAATGTGAATCAGTACTTTGTATAACTGCCCCATGCATCTACAATATAACACCTTGAAGTCTTATTTTCATAACATGAATCAATTTTTGAACTTTATAGGGTATCTGGCGGCAAACCTCTAAAATAAAGTTTTTGAGCTCTGCTCGAGCCTTTGAATGATTTTTTGCACATTTTTTCGTTGAATTTGCCCACAAATTTTGAATTGAAGTGATATTCGCATTTTAGACCTGGTGTAACCCATACTTTACTGCATTTAAAAATAAGCCACATTCAGACCAAATGAGCTTCGTGTTTTTCATTGTTGTCCTGATAGAATTTAAACAGAGGTTCGTTGTCAGCAATGAAGCCAAATTTTGTTGAACTAATTGTGATATGGCATTGCAGAATATTCAAATAGCTTCGTGGATCTATTTTACCTTCAATAAATACCAAATCACCTATTCACTTGCTGGATATGCATTCCCACGGACTGAGTTTGCCTAATTTCACTGTCATTATAACAGATAATGGAATGTTTCATTAACATTCTCTGGTGCAACTATTCGTCCATTTTTTTAATGGCAAAACAGTTTACGTCAGCAGTGAGCACTGCAAAGACTTGATGAACCATGTTTTGTGCCCGAAAATTGAAAACATGGACTTGGACAATCTTCGCTTTCAGCAGACTGGCGCGCCACGCCACAATCGATATTTTTTACTATCAGCCACTTCTGCGACGTCAATTGGCCACCTCGGAACTGCGGTCTGATGCAATTTCGAACAATCAATTAATCCCCCGTGCGCACGGGCCTGCCCCTGGTAATAGGGAAACATACCACCCAACAAGAGGTCAGATGAGCTGACGAAAAGGTTGGGAAATTCTTTTTAAAAGTCAGTGCTTCTAACATAGACCATCTCATGTTGTGAGAGGCGAACATAAGGTAATTGCTATAACTACTTACTCTACTTGGGAGAAAAACTCTCCACTGCTATGAAGCTACAAACAGATCACTTACTCTTACAGGGAGACTCGCTTAATGACTATGAATCATCCACAATATCTTTTGCAGATGTCGGAATGAAATGTGCAGAAGCCACCAGGCATTTACCCACACGTTTCTGCATAAATGTCTTGCTAAGTGATTTTATATCGATACGCCAAATCCTGCAGGAAACCCACGGACGACAAGTCGACACATACCACCTTTTTGTCGATTTCAAAGCTATTTCTCTAGCACAAACAGGAACTGCCTACGTCACTAGGCGTTGAGCGCTACGGTAAGCTGCGTCAGGATCGGAAAGAACCTCTCTCTGCCGTTCGATACCAAGCGGGGTTTCCTTTTCGTGAGATTTATTTTCTATGAATTGATATTCTCGGTCTGAACAACTTCGCCGTATGTTCAGCGTACTTCTGTCTGGAGAAGCAAGCAGAAAAAGTGAGTCTTGCCGTGAACGAGATTAAAACAAGGTACTTGCTGTTAACATACAAAGAGTCAACATGAGTTGGCAAACCGCGAATTTGAAATGGTCAAGGACTTTGTGAAGGTCAGAACGACGTCATCCTAGATATTAAACGAAGGATAACTCTTACCAACAGGTGTTACTTTAATTGGTTCTATAAGTTAGAATTTTCAAGAAATCGATTTTGTTTTTATTTTAATTTCTTAATGTACATATATTTAAGAATGCACACAGAAAATTTAATATCGTTTCGGTGAATATTTTCGAAGTTACACGCAAATTTGAAAACGCGTTTCAGAGAATTTTTACCCTATGTAAAGTGTTTTTCAAACTTTAAGCGCGTTTTTCTCAAAACCGCGTTTTCTCGAAGCCGGTGGACACGATTTGTCAAAAACAGCTGAACCGATCGTTTTGAAATTTTAACACAACCTTCTCAGATATATTCTCCAGGTACTAGTCGAAGAAATAAGAATTCTGTTAATTTTTTCTATTTTTTTAAAGCAATTTTTCGCGAATATGTTTGTAAAAAACTCAATTTTTTTTCCTATAGCCGCCATTTTATCAAAAACGAAAATTTTGATATTCCTTCGAGTAGTACCTAGCTTTATCTATCCACAAAAAGAAGCTAGTTGGTTTTTCGATTTTAGATAGTCCAAACCGAAGATATTTTGTCCACCACCGAACGCTTTTTTTTGGAGGACGTTTGGGAGATCATCTGCAGGAGCCGGGCACTTCAATATTTTCACTAAGTCTATGTGCTATAATTAACTTTAAAGTAGACATTATTTGAATAATTAAAAGTTGTATTTGTTTAATAAAATCGTTCTTTGTAAAAAATATAGTATATGACCCCTTAAGCTCAGTAGGTAATTGAGAAGCAGAGCCCTCTTTCGAGAAACGAAAACAATGCCTCACGCCTATTACAAAAACCTAAACATCCCCACGGCGGAGGAGCTTGGACAATGACGACAACTGAGGGAGCACTGGGAGCGTTCGAGAGAAAAAATTTTACGAAAAATCTGCCATAACCTGGCAAATAAATAAATAAATAAATATGTAGATTCGGCCAAAACGGGCATTCGGTTGTAGTGCCATCTAAGAAAATGCGTATTAAAGAATACTAAGGGTTCCATGCTTGTGAGGTATCACAAAGAGCTCCACTATTCCATTTTTTCATCCTTGTTTTGCACACATTTTTACACACATTTTTACACACTCGCTTACATTTTAATTCTACGAGAAGTAAATATGAAATGAAAAAAAAGAACTAATTAAAATAATTACAAATCAGATCAGCATATGAGATTTCCACAATCGGCTCATTACATGCTCGTATTTCATTTTTCGCATAGAATTCCAAAAAGTCGAATAGATATTCAAAAAGATAAATATACTCGTAGAGATAATTTTATTAAATTCTGCCAATGAACAAATAGTACTTTTTGTTATATTCTAGACAAAAAGCACAAAAGTTGTACGAGTTTACAAAAAAATTCAACAGAAACTTTAATTAAATATTTAATAATATGCACAAATACTAGAACATAAAAGTTTAACTCACAATGCATTCTCACAAACTCGCTTCTATGTATTGTAGAAGCATGTGTGTGCATGTGTGCGTGCATGTATGTATATACCCTCATACACATACAAGCACGAGCGCATTTGTCATGTTGCAATAAATGAACAACTGGCGCGTAAGAATTCACTGCCATTTTATAGCCAACATAACCGGAAAGTGTACAATGAAACGCCACTACAACAAAAAGTCGTACACAATAACTAAGTATGGCACTAACTAGAAAGGCCTAAGCAAAAAAGTGGCACATTTCATTGTTTAACGGTTTTATGAAATGAGAATGAAAAACTGAGCAGCAGAATACCCTTTCAAAGGAGCAAATATGAAACTGAAATCAACGATCCTTTCACCACATCTACATACATATTTTCGTATACTTCAGTTAGATATTTCGTTTCGAATTCTTCGTAGAACAAATTTCATTTACATAATTCCAAAGCCGATGAACAAAAGCACAAATATAAACAGCTCAAACAGATTCTTTTATACTCGTAGATACTTCCTTGAGGGCTATGCTTTCAACTAACCCTAATCTGACAAGCGGCTTTATACTGGCCGCAAAGAAATTTCCATAATCTCAAGCGCTTACTAAAGTCTTTGGTCGATATATTCAAAGACCAGTCGGTATTCTATTAACAATTTTGTGGTTTCAATTATTTGAGTTCAAATGATTATTTCAAAATAAATATTCACCGGTTGCCATAGTTTTGTAACTGACATATTTTTATCTGGCGGATTGCTGAGCAAATGAAAATATTCAAAGGGCGCTTTAAAGTGAGGAGCGATTCATTGTCCCGATAAGCAAAGTCTACTTTATTGGTACAATGAGAAAACGGCTCTGAATCAGTCAATCATAAAAAAATTTACAAGAGAAATGAGAAAATTTAGAAATGAAAGTTCGTTGCCTTTCTCAATTGGCTTGGCACAGTTTAATCTAGTTGTTTTCAGCTTAAACGAGACATTAAAAATGTTACAACTCCACAAAAACTAAAGGACCTTTCAAAAGATGAGAAGAAATATTGTTTTAAAATAAAATTCTTAAATATTTAGATTCTTTTAGATTTCACTACTTTTACTCAAAATACGACTCTTAACAATTAAAACAGAAAAATTACATCAATAAACTGTCAAAAGGCTGCCATACGAGAATTAAAAAGTATTCCCCCAAAAGTTATCGCACTGAGTTCAGCAATCTCGATCCAAAGGTTGTGCTTCAGCTCTGGATTTGTTGTGGGCCTATTCAAATAGACTTTACTTTTCAAAAAGACCCTCAAAAAGTATTTAGTGGAGTGGTATTGCATGATCTCGGTGGGCAGTTTATATGTCACCACTACGTAATTAATCGACCGGGACCCTTAGATCGCAATAATGAAATGTTTTCCCATGTTGGGTGACTTATGATTCCAACCTGGTCAAAATAAAGAACATCTATATCTATATCATATCATCTATATCTATTCTTTCAAGCTCACGCCACAAATAATCTTCAATCAGTTTTCTATAGCGATGTGTATTGGCAGTAACAGCTCTTTCATTATCCATCTTTGAAGAAAAACGGGCCAATTATTCCATCACCCCGAAAACCACACTAAGCAGTGAATTTTAGTGGATGTAATGATTTTTCTGAAATTTCTCGAGGGGTCTTCTGCCCAGATGTCGCAATTCTGTTTGTTACCAAATTTATCCAGTGTGAAATGAGCTGCATTACTAAAGATGAATTTTGCGATATGTTGTTCTCAAAGATTGATCATTCTCATAATTAGTTTTAATAAATTTAACGGGTTTTTCTATCGTATTAGTATCCACGGTTAAAACGGTACATCTGTCTACTTGAAAAATGTCAAAGATTACATAAAAAAAGATACCGACTAGGAGTTATTTATTACTGATAACTAGGCATCACTTTTTAAGGACTATTAATATTCCAAAAGTTGTATACCATAAACATAACTACAAAAAGGGAAATAATATATATCTACAAAAAGCAAACAAATACAAAAAAAAAAAAACCAAACTTTCACATCTACACAATCTCGTACATATTTAAGATATATCGAGTTATATAACGAAATTCTCAAGCAAAAATATTTCAAGTTGGCCCATTAACCTCTCGCCTGCTTCTAAGCAGCAGCAACTTGAATTCAGGCTTATTTTTCATATTATTCACTCAACATACTGGAAAATTTATGTTCGGTTAGCATAGGTTTTTTTTGTCCTATTTTAGTCTTAACATTTTTTTTTGTTATTCAAGAAGGTAGATGATATTATATCTGCGGGAAACGTTTGTTGAAATTTTTAAGAATGCTTGGATTAGAGCGTATTACAAAAAAATATAATATTTATACAAATTAAAAATACTTAAGGAATAACACAGGTTGGTGCAAGTTTTTAACCAGTAACGAAATTGTATTCTTCCCATTTTTGTTTTTTTTTTTGCTTGTACCGCATCCGAACTCGGAATACCTCCTACAAGCCAGTTTTTCGACATACTCTGGCTTATAATTGCAAAACATATGCTTTATGGCTATTATAGTATGAGCCGGTGGAATATCGTCAGTTCTTTTATATAGTATATAGTAACAGTGAACAACATCAAGGCACACGCCACAAATAGGAGGAGGAGGAGTTCGGCCAAACACCCAAAAAGGTGTAAGTGCCAATTACATACGTAATAAATAAATAACAGTGATCATTTTCCTCTCGATAGGGGAACGTTTGTTGCCAATGATGCGATAGTATCCTTATGTTGGCCTCATGACCTCATGCTTTTCGATCAACACATCCAGATTTTGCAATAAAACCGACCAAAAAATCTTATTGATATTCAAAACCGAGAACCAGATTACAAATTGCGGCCTACGTTCGAAAGCTTAATTAGAATATAATATAAGTATGCCTCTGTGCTTGAGATTTCATTTATGATCTCTCATCCATCTTAAATCCATTCATCCACCAACTTTGAAATCAGTTTTGATTCTTTGGAGTTTATTTCCCAGTTAATTTCCCAGTGATTGAACAAAAACCTAGATTAGTTTCACCGCGTAATTGAGCTAACTATTTCAAATAACTAAAAATAACTTTAGGTGTAAGTGAAATGCGTAATGAAAATAGTTTTAAAGGTGTGCTCTTGAACAGACCGTGTTTCGGCTCTGAACGTATTTGACTAAATCATGGCCATCACTTGGGATATGTTTACAAAAAACTGAGAATGTGTTGGTGATATAAGAAAAACAAATCAACACAATTTTCGCTCAAGTTGCTTCTTTGCTATCTGAACAACGACTGATTGGGCGAGTGTGTGAATACATGTGAAGTAATCGTGCGGAATTCGGCTGCCGAATCTCCCAAGTGATGTGTCAGCCGAAGTTCCATTCACAATTTCTCGTTTCACCATATTTAAAGAGTAAACCTTGTAAATCTAACATCCTTGAGTGAAATGAGGGAAGCCAACCTCAGAGGCGAATGGCTAAGGAGAGTGGCGCCTGGTAAACTTTCTTCAATAGTTCACTTTCAAGTAGTCCTTATTGCGCAGAAGGATCAAGCGCAAGCGGGTCAACAACTCGAATCAAAATAGCACCTACATAACTGTTGTCATTTATTTGTTTTATCAGATCTGTTTCTTATTTCTTTTTTACTATTTATGCCGATTTATGTAGAAGGAGTAGCATAAGTAGCAAATAACTACTATTACATAGGTTCGTTTATTTCCATATTTTGCATATTTTTTAAATACAAACTCACAAGTAGCTTCACGTCCTACCCTTCATTAGCTACCTACGAGTAAATGAGCTAAAATCTGTTCGCCTTCACTTAATTTTGAGCAGCGTTACTGTTTCTTATTATCTTATTGGGCGCAAATTTTATTTTTTGTTTTTAATCCATTTCTTTATTGCGTTCTTTTTTTTAAGCACTAACCAATATTTTTTAATTTAATTTTTTAATTTATTTAAGAGAAAAAATATTTATGTAATACACCCAGTGGTGCAACAATTTACTAATTTTATGATAAATAATAATTTAGACTAATTTTTTATCATTTGAAGTCTTTTGTAGATTTTCTCTCGACTCCGGGACAAAAGGGTTGGTTGAGTGCTATGGGAGTCGTGTGTTGTGTGATGCAGCATATTTATTTATTTCTTAAATTATTGAGCGTACTTGAGTTCACGTTGAGTTTGTGCATGTATGATATAATAAGCGCCGTTTGAGATCACTCTGAGGGTTTTCGACTGGAATCTTTGAAGTTTTTCGATGTTGGAGTTAGCTGCAATGCCCCATAGTTGTATGCCACAGTATAGAGTAAGAGCTTGCTTTTGAGAGAAGTATGAGTCTTTGGATGCAGTAACCAATATAGGAGTCTGAGTTTTATTTCGAGAGCCGCCCGTTTGATGAAAATATGAAAGTTTTCTACCAAGATGCATGCCGACTTATGAATTTTGAGACGTTAGCTTGGGCGATTATATAAGTATTGTTGAACCTAACGGGTGGGCAAGTTTCTCGATATATTGGAAAAGTGGCTTAGGAAGATTTGTCCCATTTGGCTTAATGCGTCACTCTTTAAAGGAATACATTTTTCATCTTTCTGGAAGTTTCGGGAGGCCAAATGGGGGAAGAGTACGGCGGGAGTACGAAAGTGGGCGCCAATGATCTTTACTCTTATTCTAGTTCTAATTAAATTTTTTATTGTTCTTAATTTTTTGAAAGCGAGCAGCATTTGCAGAGGGAACGGATCCTACTTACCCATATAAATAGATTTTTTAACAAAAGTGGATTACGACCAGCTTCGCTGTGATTCGTTAGTCTTTACTGAATTATTTGGTTTCTAGCTTCATGACCCAGAAGAGCAAAATCATTTACTTGATATTTTTCAGCTGATTTGAATTAAGTTGTAAATTCCTCCGGAAAGCCAATTCAGAAACTGATATTAACGAATCACCCACTACCAGTTAATCAGGGTGTCGCTTTCCTTACCACACTCAACTTTCGTGTTTCTATTATAATGCGCTTAAGAGTTTTTTAACACTACTTTGCTGCCTAGTAACACATACTTATGCCCTCATATGTATGCACGTACTTGTATGTGTTTGTAACTGAGTGCATTTCAAAAGGGGATTGTTTAAGCCTTATTGTTCAAGTAAAAAATAACGTGAAATGGAAGAAAAAATGCGATAAGCACATTCACGCACACACACATTAACCCATTTAACTCATTCTCGTGAAAATTTGAGCAGTAACAGCGCATTCAAGCAGGCTAATAAAAAGTATAAGGGAATGAGGAAAAAACGATTTAATGCAGCATTAAACACGCAGCCGCTGAGGCGTATACTTAACTGCCGCTACTTGTGCTGCTTCCTCACCTCATAAAAAAAAAAATACTTTTTTTCTATAATTATAAGGGTTTTTTATATTTTCTCCTATACGGTAACATTTACATATATTTAAAGAGCTTTTTCGTCCGAATTGCCCTCAAATGGTTTGCAGCTGTTTTTATGTCATTAATAAACAGAAATATAAAAAAATACCAAGCCCGATTTATTTACACTACAAATACAGAAAAATGCATAATTAAATTGATTATTCCCGAATAGCGCAAACAACTGCATGCTAAATGTGATTTAAAGTGTCACATTTTTTAGTTGTTACTTTTCGCATGGACCCAAATTGGACTGATTGTGTGCACAGATTTAACCAAATGAAAAGTTACAAATCCATTCGGTAGCCACGAGGAATTGAGTTAAACAAAATTTTACGCTTTTGGTTGGGCTAAAATATTCTCCAATTACTTCCTTTTTCTATTGGGGCCAAATATAAAGACTAAGCGAAGTACTTCCCATGCGAAGAAGGCCACCACTTCCTCTGTTAACATCCGCACAAACTGCATCAGTGGCAGAGGATTTACACTCATGCGTAAGGCTGGACACAGCCAGCGGAGTTACTGATCCTTATGTGCTGTACCATGTCTCACTCGTCGCCTATAAATCTTATTTATAATAAGAAACATCCCAATAACACTCGCGTCGAGGGGCTTATGAGGAATGGTTTATGCGTCGGTAAGACAGAATAAATTTGTATTTATATGGGTTCTAAGACACCGCGGTGGCGATCAGCGGATACCCCACTTCGATCAGATGCCAATAATCTGTATCAGTTCTAGAGTAACCACGAACTGGATCAGCGATTATGCATGCAGTTTGCATAAGAAGCGATGGTTAGGTCTAGAATGCTGCAGAGCTGCGAAGTGTTTTGTGACAAACCCGAACAGAAAACTGTTGAACTTTCTACTAAAACTTGCAAGGAAAGATCTTCGGTTGATGGTCGGTATTATTACAGGACATAACCCATGGGGTCAGCTTATGCCGACCACCATTGGAATCACTGAGCATTTTCTCTGTGAGTGTATAGCCTTTGCTAGACCACGGCTACTAATTTTGGATTCCGATGTCATGAGAATTAGTGAACTTAATTCTCTCAAACTGGAGAATATTTTCAGATTTGCCAAAGAAGCTAGAAAATTCTCATAGGAATAGTTATCTCTGTCTCTGTCTCTAATCTATCCTCTTTGTTTCTCTCTGTCACTTCACTCCTTTTCTCCTTGACTATCTACCCTTTTACTTTCCAGAGTTTTGTATACAATGAGCTTTTTAGCCTGGATGTTTTAGGAGTTACTGAGAGTTCTTGGCTCGAATTTCAAATTTATAAAATTTCAATTCCAAATATCTGCACTGTGAGGCGACCTTTTTGCAATAAATTGCATTTCGTAATTTACCTATGATCTATATAACGGCTTCCATTTGTGAAATTCCATACATTATTTCATTTGATATTTGCAATGTTTCGCAATTTTTCATCTCTTTGTACAAAGCCAAAGCTTTGAATTAAAAAAATTCATTTTAATTAACTTTTTTTTATCTGAAAGGTCATAAAGAAAATAATTTAATTTGTATTAAATAATTTCTTTTTTCAATACTACTGAATTCTCAGTGTATCATTTCATCGAAGGCTGTGCTTTAAAGTTATTCGATACATTAGCCGCCGTATGGAAATTTCGAGTTGTTCACAAATGCGTGAGTGAAAGCGTGGCTGCCAGTATGCGCGTGTGTGTGTGTGCATTCAACCTGTAGCCCATGAAAAATTCGCTGGAATTTTGTTAATTTAAATAGTTTTTCATTTAGGAATTCTAATTATGAGCGTAAAAATATCGCAAACCGAATCGATTTTCCTCAACGACACGGCCTTTTAATGCACACAAAGCACGCAAATTGTTCGCGTTGATTAAACATTTTATAAATAATAGCAAAAGTGTGCACGGAGCGATCCTTCGATATGCGGAATAAATAATTAAAATACTGGCAGTCGCGCCCTGCAAAGCTTACCTTCGCCCACTTAAGCCTCTTCGATTGCCATGAATTTGACTACAAACCGCGTACGCCATGCCGATACGCCAAATAATCAGTGTGAGCTATGCATGCCAGCGGCTTGCGGCCACAATAATCCATACGCATGTGGCCAAGGCTGGCTGCGAGCTGGGCGTGCTAGGCGTGTTATGCCGTAAATCCATTGTGGGCCAGCCGCAGCCACATGTAGAGAATGCAAGTTGACGTTTGCAGGACACACCGCTTCTGTTGCTGCGCTGGTGGTCAACCGAAAATGATTTTTAATTGTAATTTCATTGGATTGGAATTGTTTAAATTTGTCAAGCGTAATTTGGTGGATTTGTGGTGTTTGATCCGCCCATAATAATAAGAGTACCACAGCAATTTTTTCTGCTTCCATAGCGAAATGTGATAACGAAATATATTTGGATATTTTAAGGCAGAATTTTAAGCGATCAGGAGAGGGAACCGGCCTTGTGTCTAGTTTCAAACTGTACGAAGACAATGAGCCTAATGTACGAGAGTGGCTGCCCTATAATTGGCCAAAAGTTATTGCTACCCTATGGAAAACTTGTGGGACGACTTGGAGCGGCATGTTCGACAGAGTCCAGTATCTTCTCCCAGGCAACTTAAATAAAGCTTACAATGGGCGACAATCCTGCCCGATTATCCGCAAAAAAAAATTAAAAGCAAGCAAGAACGTTTCTCCGATGTTGTTACAAAACAATGGATTTAGTACTAAGTATTAATTTTGTTAATTTTAAGCATTTTTGTATAATTATTTTGCTACCGTATGGGGCAACCGAATCATAATAAAACATGATTTGCTGACTATTTTGCAATTTCTTCTCATACTTTGTTTATGGTAATTAAATTTTTTAACCATTGCCCAATATATTGAATCGAAATAGATATGTCAAACTCCTATCGAATTATTTTTCTCCTAAATGATTTTTTTTCAAATTTTATTTAAGAATAATTCGAATTTATCATTTATCAAATATTAAAAAAACCGAATGTTAAGATTACCCACTGCAGGTATTTTTTTTAATAAAACCATTTTCAAATGGATCGATAATCATTAACGAAAGCTTATGGCAGTTGCAGAGCTGAGGTTGGCTTAACGCAACGGTAATTGGAAATAGCAATAAGCTGATAGCGGAAACTTTAACCCTTTCGCGTCTTTACTAAATAGATTAATCGCTTAAAAAATCAATTTCAAAATATGTTAGATGGCAGAACAGCAGATGAACTATTACTACAACTATTTCAGTTGAGCTTTTAAGCAAATGCAATTAAAATTTAATATTAAATTTAGGGGAAGAGCATTGTCTATCTGTTCTGTAAGATTTGTAAGTTACCGTGGAGTTTCAGGTAGTTCATTTTTATCTTTAATTAACCCGTTTACTTGGCTTGATTCATATTTTCTTTTGTTCGCGAAATCTTAAGGCTATCCCAAAGTCAAACTTGTATCCGTTTTCTGGCATTCTTTAATAGAGACCTAAAGGCCTAACTAAAAGGATACAATAGGACTCTTTAAGAAGTTACAAGACTTTTTATATCGAGCCCTGAGCGAATGATTCGTGCACTGTGAAATGAGTCTAAAAAAGCTCCAAAATGATATCAAATCCAATGAAAACGAGGTGTATTTACCTAATTTTCAGTGAATTTCGGCGTTTTTTTTAAATAATAGGTATTTGAGCTTTTTTGGTTTACCGGAGTTCTTTTGGAGTTATAATCGAAAGTTTAGTGCACTTTCTTGATATTTTTTAAATCCTTTTATAATAGAATGAGCAATCCAAAAACCTGTAGAAAAAGTAAAATTCTTGATTTTTACAACAAAAAGAATATAAAAACAGTATTCCATAAAAGCTCAAGAAATAGAATCCTTCCGGATCTTTCTTTCAGCTTAGCTAGCCGTCATTCACGTCAATTATTACAAAAATCTTACAGACATGCTGGAACACAAGAGATCCATTATAAATAGTGAGTCGCAATTCTCGAATTCTCGAATGGGGAAGATATCTTGGCAACACAAAATCAATGGAGTCTATAATCTTTCTACAAGGTGGCGCAAAAGTATCCTTGCGATGTTTTTTTGGCTGTAATTTAAAAAAAAAAAAATTAAAAACTTTGATTCTTCTTGTGGATTATTTTTATTCGGTATTTTAATTTTTTTTACATCAAGTCGAGAATATGATGTCATGTAAATGGACGCCGCCGCAGTTGATTGCCATTTGAGCCCTTTTTATGGCATTTTCCATCACTTTGGCCACTTCGGCGATAGGTCCTCACATTCTTGACGGATATTGTATTTAAGAGCTGCAAGAGTCAGAGGCTTGTTGACATAAACCCGCTTGTTGACAAAGCCCCACAAAGAAGTCTGGAGCGGTCAAATCAGGCGATCTTGCTGGCCAGTGCAAATCGCCAAATGCATCTTTCAGCATATCGGTTGTGGCACGTGCAGTGTGTGCCGTTGCACCGTCCTGTTGGAACCACATGTTTTCCAATCCCAATTCATCAAGTTGCGCAAAACTCGCTTGTTGACAAAGCGCTAACCATTCACAGTAACCGTTTGGCCCGCGACGTCTTCGAAGAACAAAGCTCCGATGACTCGCTGGCCAGCGCAAAACAGCACACCATACAGTGACATAGAGCGGGTGTAATCGGCTCTTCGTGGGTCACACGCAGATTTTCAGTGCCCCAGAAGCGTAAATTGTGCTTGTTTGCGTACCCGCTAAGATGGCCAATGGTCCTCATCACTCATGATTATTTGCAACGAAAAATCATCTTCCTCTTGTGGTGATTAAGGATGGCTCTGTAGCGCATGTTAGACGCGATTGGCGGTCAGCAGCTAACCGTCTGATGCACCGTCTGACGTCTTCGTAAGAAAACATCTTCAATGACTCCTGCAGCGAAAATTCAGCTGCACCAGACCGTCGACATAGATACCGATGTGCGTGGCTCGTCGTCTGGTCGATGTCGACGGCGCTTCCAGTGACATCCTCGGCTACAGCAGCAATATTCTGCTGTATGAACGGTTACTCCGCTAAGTCTGCCACACATGGTCCTCATCACGTCATTGATGCCACTTTCTTCAAGGCGAGCGGCTAAACGTCGCAGTGTTTCACCAGTAGGCGTTGGACGGTGAGGAAATCTGCGACGAAATTCAGCGTATGTGTCAAAGTCACCGACCGATTATTGGTCGAAGAAATCAGTCAGCTAACATTCCGCGTGCTGTAGCCGTGTGGCATAACATTGTTTATTAACGTGTATTTCACATGTGTTTACTATACAAATGCTTGTACTTTCACAAATAGGAGGAGGAGCTTTAGCGCCACCTGTTATTTAACTCACCCTCATAATAGGGGCAAACTTGTAGCAGTTTCGTCCGATTATTGTAACGTCAAATGGATAGTAAAGAGCTGCGGAACAATCAACAGAACCACAAATATAAAAACGTCAAAAACGAACATGAAGGACTGAAGGGTACGCACTATTTCCAAGGGATTCCAGATTTATTACCATGCCGAGCGCTGAAGGGTGGTTATGGATTAGAGAAATTAAAATGTTGTAGCGAGAATCGAATCAAATTCGTTGCACCTTTCAATTCCGTTTGAAGAGAGGCACAGACCGGATTCCACACCAAAGATGCGTATTCGAGCACAGAACGAACTTGGGAGTTACAGATATATGTACATACATACATACCATGTAAGTTTTTCTAGCATAGGGGTCTTTAAGATCTCTTCGCATAGTACCTCAGAAATGCTAACTTAGCATACGACTTCGGCAATATCTGACTACCATATTTTAACGAATGTGCAACCAGAGGCAAATGTCAAATGAAAGAACAATATTTGGTAAACTATAGGGTGGGCCATGTAAAATTTGCTTTTTGAATCGGCTATAAAAAAAACTAATCAATATATTTTCAATTTTTTTTTATTTTGAAGATTGAACATTGTCATTTATGAACGAAAAATAATATCGTTCAAATGATTGCCACGACTGGTTTTACAGTAGGCCATTCGCTCAACCAAATTTTTGCAAAGCACATTTTCGATTGTTTGGGCTCCAATTTCATGAATGGCAACTTCGATTTCGTGTTTTAAAGCATCAATCGTCTCTGGATGGTTCGCATAGCATTTGTCCTTAACGACTCCCCACAAAAAATAGTCCAACGGGCTTAAATCACAGCTCCGAGGCGACCAATTGATATCGGAATTTCGGCTGATTATTCGGTTTTCAAAAACGGTAGCCAAAAGTTCGAGTGTAACTTTGGCAGTGTGACAAGTTGCACCGTCCTGTTGAAACCAAATGTCGTCCATGTCATCCTCTTCATTTTTTGGAAACAAAACCTCGTTGAGCATGTCACGGTAACGCTCGCCATTTACTGTAACCGCGGAAGAAGAAGAAGACTCATCACTTTAGAAATAGGTTTTCAATATTTCCCAATTTTGTTCAAGCGTATAGCGTCGCATTTCGTAAATGTCAAACCTTTAAGTAAATTATGAACACATTTGACATGTCATTTGTGTTACCATTCTCTAAAAAATAGGTGGTTAAAAAGCAAACGCTATATGGCCCACCCTGTATAAGGGAAGGAATAATATAAGCGAAAGCTACACCGATAAATTTTCGCTAATTTTATCAAAATCGATTACTTAAGCGATTCAGTTTCCCTATTTGAAA
Source organism: Anastrepha fraterculus (assembly GCA_037575425.1). Taxonomy (NCBI): domain Eukaryota; kingdom Metazoa; phylum Arthropoda; class Insecta; order Diptera; family Tephritidae; genus Anastrepha; species Anastrepha fraterculus. The sequence goes on from JAYXIM010003714.1 coordinate 24,502, forward strand.
TTGTAATTTATGAAAATTAGTTATGCATTTCCAATGAATATTTAAGCTGCTAAAAGTCTGTTCCTGGAGTTTATAAAAGTTGTATTCAAGAATATTTTTTTTAGTTTTTTTAATTGTTTGTTTATTTATTTATTCAGTAATGCCTAACAAAAATTCAGAACAGACGTTTGAGACAGTAATTCAAAACTAGAATACAAGCATTTTAGAATATTTAAGATAAATACAATACCCGAGGAGTGTTTGAGAGAAGATTTTTGGTTCTTTGCACGTTGAATGACGGCGAGTAGGCCATGGAACAATGAGCTGTATGAGCTTTACGACGACATATACAGCGGAGCGGCTTCGTTGGCTGGGTAATGTCGTTCGAATGGATACGAACTCCCCGACTCTGAAATATTTCGATGCGGTACCAGCAGTGGAAGAGGAAGCCCTCCTCTGTGCTGGTGTGCCCAACTGCCGTCGGTTAGAACGAGAAAGAAACGACTGATGTGCTTTGTTATGCTCGATCAACATCGCGTAAGCTGTTATCTCACCATCAAAAAAAAAAAAGCATAACGAAAAATTTAGGCAGTAGCTGCTTAAAGTGAACTGTTCTGTCCAACATAACAAAACCTATGAAAACCTTACGGTGAGAACAATTAGGAAAAGAAAGTTGCCAGTAAGGATACATACATACATATGTACATTTCTATCTTATTTATGCTCGAGTCTAGTCTTGTGCCTGGATATGTGAACATCTACAAGAGACAATTCCAGTTTGATATCGCAAGGCCACATAGCAAAAATTTATATGTAAACATTGGTGCAGAAATCTTGTTAAAGGCAAATTATCCTTAAAAAAAGAGCAACAATTTACACAAAGATGTTGCATATTAAATCCTTTGTGCTTTCGACTCACCCACATCGCTCACAAAAATTTAGTAAATCCTGTTATTGGCAACAAAATACTTACGTTCATATATCCCAACAAACGGGCGTACATGAAGAATGTAGGGAAGACCGAAAGCAATATTTAGTAGCTGTTGCCAAATCCTTTTGGAGTGCCTTTACATGTTCTGTATATAAATGTGTGTGTGTGTGTGTGTGCATACTAGTAGTTTGCTCGGTATTGTTAGATGCCAGACATTCAATATGATTATGTGCGAATGAGTGCCTTCGCCACACACACACACCCACATAAGCTCAACACAATCACATTAAATCACACAGGCACACATACATGCATACTTGTGTATTTATACGTGCACGCATCATTCGTGCCTCTCAGCTTCCTTCAGCATTTGCAACAAAAATGTAAGGAAATTAAGTAAATGTTTACTGAACACCAAAGGAAAGATAACATGCAACGAGCATCTACAACAAAAAAAATTATGGAACAAAAGCACATTGAATGGAAAGCTGCATCAGCACCACAAAGTGATTGAATTTCAACAAGCAGTATAAATTTTACTGTCAGATGTGGCTACTTTCTCAGGTGAAGCCTGAGTAGCGACGGTCGGGGTAGGGAAAGTGCCTAATGTAAGGAAAATTTATGTCGAAGGAGTCGATGCACTGGTGTTTTGTCTATTGTGAAACATTGTTATTACTTCAGGTGATTGTAATGCTGCAATTTAACTCTGATAAAATCTTATTACTGAACCTAACATACAAATATTACGTTTAATATGCGCATTGGGATGGGCTAAGCCATGTCAGAGAGCTCGCTACAATTTTCACAAGGATAGTCAAATTCCATAAATGCTGGCTAAAGTTTCATGCAATGAGAAAACTTTTGGAAAATTTAAGTTTAAAACTCAATTCTTCCTTTGTGTTTTTGAGATGCTTGCGAAAACTATAACTGAGGGTTTTACATTCGCTTTGAGCTCCTTTTATGAGTAAATCGATATACAATTAAAAAGTTGGACGATATTGGGGGACTCTAAAATCTGACTATAGGTCCATTCTTAAGCACTGCGACTAAAGAGCTTCAGTTGGAAGGGTAATATCGTAAGGTTTGAAGAGCCACGGCACCGCAGCCGAATGGGTTGGTGCGTGACTATCGTTCGACAGTGCCTGGGCTCGAATCTCAGAGCATGAAACACCAAAATATTTTATCACATGAAGTAGAAGATTCCTTACATTGAGATTGTATTAAGTTTTAGCTTATAACTTTGAGGAGTACTAGCAGAATCATTGAAGCGAATGTAGGAGAATCGGTGCTCAGGAGATTGGTGAGTAGAAGTACACGGTAGGGCGGAGTCCACCTTTTTTTGGAACGCAGTTTTTAATAATAGAATCGGTGAGTTCTAAAGTGGTAGCTTTATATCTACATTAGGAGACTAATACAAAATGCTCTAGATATAATTTCTAGGTGAGCGGAAAGTGTGGTCTAGGAGTCAACCCAGGCAAAACATAACTAATACTGTCCACTATAAAACATAGAATCCCTCAGTTGAGTCCAATTATACTCAAGGGGGAAGCTCTTGTGATTTCGGAAGAAACCAAGTACTTGGAACTACCATAGATTGGAAATTGGCTAGGAAGTCAAACATCTTAGAAAGAGTTAGGAAATTGAGCCTAGCTTTTTATGCCTATAAGAGAGCTTTTGGGTAAGACCTGGGGAATTAAACCTAAGGTTGCTCATTGGCTTTATACTGGTGTCGTCAGACCAATTCTTCTATATGGAAATGTTGTCTGGAGATTAGGAGCTTGCATGCATGATTTCTTTCGTAGCTTTAGGAATGAGGAGGAATTCGAAACAAATCAATACATTTCTTTCATATGCCCGGCTCTAGCCAGAAGCAAAAACCGATACTTAAGATCATACTTCTTAATGAATATGAGTAATCTATACACTTTTGGCATCCTTTTGGGTTTTGTTCAAAGCTCAGGAGGGTTTATTCTGGAAGGGGAAATGTAGCCCAACCCCCGCGGCTTACAACGGACCCATTTTGTAGTCTAAGTGGCATCGCTGTTCCTGTGTGCGATGCGGCTGTCAAAACTACCATCCTACGAGGACCTCATAATGCATAAGGGTACTGAGCACCTATTCTTTAGATTTATCTTCAAAATTGTTTTTCGCAGTCGCCTTTATTTCGCTGTTGTCCGAAAGGCATCATTCCCACAACTCCGTTTTTAATTAAAAAAAAAAAAAAACGAAAATGTCACCGGCAACGCAATCTCCAGTGAATTTCTGTGAATCCCTTAGCTTTTATGTTTTCTATCCAAATGCTCGTGAAAAATGTTTTCATTCATTCTTTGTTAATCTGTAGTACCTCATAATTGAATTCTTCGAAGGGTTACTGCTACTTTTTTACTTTTTAGACAAATAAAATTCAATACAAGACGGTGTGCACTCCTTATACAGGGTGGGCCATGTAGCGTTTGCTTTTTGAACGCACTTATTTTTTGAAAATGGTAGCAC
>JAYXIM010003716.1:0-10054 GCA_037575425.1 Anastrepha fraterculus
GGACTCAAGCCACAGGTCGTGCTGTGTGCCTAGTTTGGTGGGAAAGAGTTCCGAAAGGGACTAAACTGGAGTTTGAGGGTCTTGCTACGGCAATCTTTCCAAATAGGAAGGATTGAAACGAGGGGAAAATCTGCGCCGAATCTGGCACCTCTGTCTTCACTCCAATCTGTGAACGGATGTCGGAGCAGTCGGCCAATTTTTCTACCTCCTCAAGGACGACGCCATGAGGCAGATCCAAAATAGTTATCTCCTGTAAGGAGGAGGTCAAATCTCTTGGGAGTGCAGGTAACATTTTTCTGACCTGGGTTCCAGAACAGAGAAACATGATGGGAAATAAAATTGTTTCTCAGGAAAGCGCAGAAAAGATGGGGCTCCATTTCTTCATGTTCTATTTCGAAAACCCTTTAGCCCCAGTACAATAGGACTTCATGCCATACAATTTCCAAACTCGTAGCTATTTTTACCGGCAATTGGACGATCGACGCACACGCGGAAAAGCTAGGCTTACCCTTTAATCCGCATTGCAGAAGATGTGTAGATCTTTCGGAGGAGGAGACTGTTGAGCACTTTCTCTGCAAATGTCCGGGTTTGGCAGTTCGACGATTAAGGTCACTGAGTTTTTCTTTCTTCGACAGCCTGGAGTAGTGCGCCAACCTTAATCCAATCACTCCTTTCCATTACATCAACAGCTCTGGCTGTCTCTAGATATCTTCCTGTTGGCTGTCGTATAAAGATATCGAAACGGGGAGTGCCGGACTGCTACTTCAACCATTTCACCTACTTACCTACCTAATTTACCAACTTTTTCCGGTGTAACTAGAATAGAATATTCATCTTACGAGTACTCAGAGCCGTTTTTTTATAGGTTTGTTTTACTTCATCAGTGGCTTCATTAAGGCAAAGGTTTTATCCTACCTACCCACTAATGGCATCATAAAATCAATGCAAAAATAATTTTAACTCTCAGCGTCTGATTTTATATATGAATTGGATGGTCTGGTCCGAGTGTTTTAATGGTTGCTACTGCTAGTCCGAACTCGATACAGCTGCCGTCTCTGTCGTCTGGACATTTCTGGGTGAAAATATGGGCACTTGTATACCCATACAACGACACTAAATACCTTAGGAACACTGAACTTTTCATTATATCTTATCTTGGGTGTAGATAAGTTCCTATGTTCATTTTTTTCCCTACCCCCGTAGACATAAGTACACCCCCTACTCTAAGGGTGCATGCGAACAATTTGGGTTTGGGCCTATTTCAAAGAGCAAAGTTCAACCTTCAATTACTGACAATAACGAAGATCGTAGCACGTTAGGGTTCTGCTCCACAATTTTTGAAAAATGGCCAAATACGCTATTTTTAGGGGTTTCAACCCCCTTTTTCTCGAAAACCTGACGTGATGGAAAATTTTTGAACTCGGATTCGTGCTCAGCGCGAAAATTCCCTTCGGGAACACTAGGTCACATCTTATTCGCATCAGAAAAATTTAAATTTGCGGGGCAGTGTTATTGGCAATACTTAAGGTGTATCTATCTATTTGAAGCTTACATGTTGCCAAGGGCAACTCCGTCAACTTTATCTTGAGTAATTTGGAGCGTAGTGCCCAGTCTAGCTAACTCGTCCGCCTTCAGTTACCCTCAATGCTACTGTGGCCCGGCATTCAGAGTAGAGTTGTAGAGAAAAAGTGTGCGAGTATTCCTAATTTCCCATTACACTTTACCACTGTTTTCGAAGAGTGTTTCCTTGATTCAAGCGATTTCAGAGCTGCCTGACTATCGGAGTATGACTGTAACTATGTCTTTATTTAGAGCTAAAAGGCTTTTCTTAATCCCCAAAACCTATAGTATAGCTTGGAATACATTGCGATGATCAGGTAAGCGAAAAGGTATACTGATGCATATGGTATCCGAATAGATATCGCCTTCCACTTTATCGTTGAGTTTAGAACCGCCAGTATCTAAAAGTACACTGACTCCATTTTTATAAAGTACTGAACCATTTTCCCAGTCCTTGCTAGATAGGAATTTGATCGTATAAGGCCTGTCAAGGTGTATGCAAGGAAACAGCCTGAGAATACGCGAATGATTCTTGTTATTCGTTTTAAGCATTGATGATACTCTCGTTCTTAGAGCGGAGTTTTTACAAAACTGGTCTATCGGCAGTAAATGCAACATGACATTTAACGCTGATGTCGGTGTTGTGCTCAGTGCCCCACTAATACCTACAAAGCCTAGCTACCCTTTGAATGCTGTATAGCTGCTTGATCCAAGTTTTCTTCTCAAGAAGATCCAGACCCGAACTCCGTGGATCTAAGGATTCTTGAATTTGTTTTAGCAGCGGTTAGGCGCTGGGTTGAAATCTGCTAACATTTCGCTTTATTTTACTTTGTTTTTATTTCTCTCTTTTTTTGTAGTAAACGGCCCATTGCTTATGAATTGTTTAATGACATATTGACACATATACAGGGTGTGTTTCATGATTAAATATTTTCTAACCATTTATAAATAAAATATAATTTTGTACTTGCATACGAGAATGTGAGTTGTTTTAAGCATATTTTCCCAATCGTTCCGAAATGCATAATTATTGTGTGTTGTCGAGAGGTACTCAGGTACTGGGACATTAAAAAATTCACTGCAACAATATTTGCTGATGTATGCTGGCTTAAGTTTCCAAAATTATTAATTACATGATAAATGGTTGACTTACTTTGACTAACATAAAAATAACCACGTAACTTTTTACGCCTATTCACAGTTGAGGAATTATTTAAACAAAATTTTTTCGACACACTGTTAAGATATTAGGTGAGCGATAATAAATGATTATTGAACACCCTTTAAAGAGTAAATAGTCATTCAAGCCAAAATGGTGGCCAAGCCAAATACAGTCGGAACATAAAACACACCCTGTGTACGGCAATTGTGTGGAGGTCATCTTGCCACAAAAGTAGCACAACATAAGTGACCGCTCATCTACGGGTAAATACTTGTATGTAGTCGCTCATTTGGACCTTTGTGGGCGTAATTCAACTGTTCTAACATAATCATGAAACTCTTATTTGTTTAACCTGGAATTTTCGAAATTTTCCACTATCCGTCGCAACAGAGTGATGGTGATGGTCGTAATTTTGTGGGTCTACTTATAGCCATATGAGTCATATGTAGGTTTGTAAGCAGATATGAAAGGCTATTATGGTAGACGAATAGTGCAATCAGTTGAAGAGCACATATCCACACATACATACACATATCTTTTCAACAGGCGGAGATACGTTTGCAGTTTTTGGAAGTAGCATTAAATATAAATAGTTTTCTTAGGGCGTATTGAGATATGCAAGTGAGCAAGTATGTAAGTAGACACGTATGACTCATCCTTCGGAAAATGGAACAATATAGAAATTTTAAATTTAAAGCATCACTGCAAAGGTGGAAGCACTACATAAGGAGGCAGACGCTAAGGAAAACTCATTTTTATTTCACAGATATTTACATACATATGTAACTGTGCTGAAAAGTCCCGGTCCTAACAAAGAAAATACGTTTTTTCAGAGCCGATCTAACAAAAGTGACAGAAAATCGAGGGTTTTTTGGTCTGCAAACAGTCAGTGACTGCTGATTGGCTCCCAATCTAGCGAATACGGGGGATGTGGGAGCAATTCGAAGTTCAATTCATGTAGTTTGGCCATTATTTTGATTGCCTTATGGCACGTTCTTTTGATATCTTTGCGATGTCAGCTAACTCTCGCAACTTCACTTTTCAATCACCCAAAACGATTTTGTGGATTTTTTTTAATGCTTTCTTGTGTTACCGCCTCATTTGGACGCCCACGGAGTTGTGCATCAACGGTGCCTCTACGACCACGTCAGTAGACTATCGTTTTATTGAGTTTTCTGATGAAGCGGAGTACCCATAACACCTTTTCAGTCATTGCTTTCCTTGAACGGTATTTTGAAAGTGAATGCTCCGCAATAGGGATGTACACTCAATGTCCCTTTTAATTATATTACAACCAAAAGACAGCGAGGGAACAGACCTTTTACTCTTTAGAGACTTTAAGTTAATTAAAATCAAACGGGAATTATAGGAAGGGATATTATTTGGAAGTTTTAACGACCTGAGAACATATTTAAGGAATTCCTTCTGTACTCGTTCAATTCTCTCAAGTGCAAATTGTTGGCAAGGCCTCCTGAGAAATGTTGCATTCTCTAATCAAGAGCACACAAAGGAAGTAAAAAGTAATTTGAGAGGGTAAGGGTCTGAGAATTTTGAGCTGTTACGTCGTATAAAACCTAAGATTGAGTAATAAGTGGATACAACAAAGTTAATGTGACTATTGAATGACAAATAGGAGTCAATGATCATTCGAATTTGAATGGAGAAATAGATTGAAGTAAAGTATTATATATTATATATATATATATAATTGGCGCGTACACCCTTTTTGGGTGTTAGGCCGAGCTCCTCCTCCTATTTGTGGTGTGCGCCTTGATGTTTTTCCACAAATGGAGGGACCTACAGTTTCGAGCCGACTCCGAACGGCAGATATTTTTATGAGGAGCTTTTTCATGGCAGAAATGCACTCCCTTGCCGAGGGGCGACCGCTATTAGAAAAATGTTTTTCTTAATTTTGGTGCTTCACCGAGATTCGAACCGACGATCTCTCTGTGAATTGCGAATGGTAGTCACGCACCAACCCATTCAACTACGGTGGCCGCCAGGTTAATTTACGTAATAAAATTGTGTGAGTAACTGTATCAAATGCTTTAGAAAAGTCCGTGTAAACACAATCGACTTGAAAACCTTCAGCAAAAGTTGAAAATCAGGGACGGAAGTATTTTTTTTTTGTTATGTGCTTCTGTAGGCGGCAGCCTTTTAATGCAAATATCTTCTTAGGAATCATAAGTAGATGTGTGGCATCTCAAGATTTGGGGAATGAATCAAATGCTAATACTCTTACCCTTTGGCAGACAATGCGGTATGAATCGGCACATGGTGCTGCTCTATTATTACACCGAATAAAAAAGGCGACTCGAATGCGAACGAGAACTTTGGCTCTCTCTCTTTTCTCTTTGCCTTGTCCCTATTAGGGGTCAACCCTCCTTGCCTTCATGCGCCATGTTCCTTTGTCCTGTCGTCACATCATCAAGGTGCTGCTCTCTTATGTCGCTTTATATCGCATTTAACCAGGTCGATTGTGGTCTTCCTCTAGTTCTTGTTAGTTCAGTTATGCTCATGGCAAGTTCGACGATGTGATCTTCGTCTCTTCGCATTACTAGCCCGTATCATTTAGACTACCTTCCTCATTTTTTCCGAAATTGGTGCGATTTTCATATCTTCCCGTACTTTAAAATTTTTCACTTCGCCCACTCGCGTTATTCCTGCTGCCAGCCAAGAATTTCCAGCCCACGAGCATCTTCTGGCTGTGCTTATCTTGCGTTGCCCAACATTCTGACCCGTACAGCATTACTAGACTCACACAGGTTTTGTTCACCTTGCCTTTAATCGTTAATGGTATTTTCCTGTCACATAAAACGCCAGTTGGGTTGCGCCACTTTAACCACGCCGCATTAAGTCTGCTTGTCACATATTTGTCTATGTTTCCATTTTTTCGCAGGACCGATCACAGGTACTTAAAACTTAGTGTTATTGGCTGCCCAGTACCTATTCAGTTTCTTCACATTTATGGGTATTCCGTTGTTTGTCAATATTTCATGCCAAGTGTTCAGTTTGCTCTTCAGGCAATCAAGGTCCTCATCCGCGTAAGGGATATTCCATAGCGGTTTATTTTGAACTTAAGCTGCCAGGTGCTCCATAACAATGTTGAAAATCACAGAACTGGATACTAAACCTTTGTGCACACCGACCATCACGGGCAGCTTTTGCGTTAGTCCGGCAGGTGTCCATACTTGTGTGGTAATTTTGTGGTACATGTCTTGTGTCAGGTTCATGCATAGTTCTGGTATTCTCTTGGCTCCTAAGGACAGCTATAATAATTGCCGGCCTTCTCTAAATATACAAAAACCGTATGCCGCTTTTTCTTCTTTCTTCGAACGAGGACCTTGGCTATGCTGATTAATTTACAGAAGTGAGAGGTAGTATAGTGGAAAGAGAAGGCCTCTCGCTAATCACAAATTTCGTATGTATATATAATAGGTATCTTGGAATTGTGTATTATACATAAATTACGGGTATATTCTCACAGGTATCTGCCCAAATATGTATTAAATACTTTACCCACCGATCAGGTTTAAAAACAACCGAGCTGGGCTTTGATGGATTCAAAACATTGCATACTAAAACCTATGAATTGAAAGCAAATTCATTGCATATTAACCGCAATTACGCAAATTTTCAAGCATTTCAGATACGCTTGTCTGCATGGAATACAAACAAATTTTGGACGCAGTTAGAAACTAAATGTTGCTTTTAATTAATTCTACCAAAAAATCTCTACCAGGTATCCATGTAAATGCATGGCTAACTGTAGCTCTCAGCAGCCAAAACATGCCATAAAATTTGCCCTCAGTCTACGCAAGCCACTGCAATGCACAAAAGCCATATAGAAATGCGCTCGGTGCCAGCAGCTACGGAATGGCTTTTATTTTTAGTTCATGCACTGCGCGCACATGAATGCTAGCACCAATACTTGCACAAATGAATATAAAGCACACTTTATTAAAGAAGTCACAGACATTTTGTTGCAGGCGACAGCGTTATTGCTACCTGCGGCAATGCAACACCGTGACGCCCCCAACATGCACACACACACACATACACCCTTTCAGATCGACTCGTTTGCTTGCATTGCCGGTGGCGTCGCTGGGACTGTTGTCAATTCTTGCATTATATATTTTCGTTTTTCCCAGGCACTCGGCTCCCTCCCTCACCTGGTGAACCTAAGAATAGAAAATTTTATTTGCAGCCTTTTATAGCCACGTTGACTGTGGTGACTGTGCTTGTAACGCCGTAGGTCATTTGTATCACGCAGATGAATACTGGTTATTATATTTGGTTCTAGCTGTGCTTTGGTTGACTGATGCCGAGTTGATTTTACTCCACAGTGCATTCAATTTGGTTGGGGACACCGTAAACAAATACGCCCTGATATTGTGTCAAAGCTTTTTTTACTTTCTTTTCATATCCAGGTCTGTACATACACGCACGTACACATACATAGGCAGATTGTACGAGGATTTTAATTTTCTTTTCGTTGCCCTGACATTGAAGATATAATTCACTGGCATTGCTGAAGTGGAAAGCTGAAAGTGTGGCTGCTTCAGTTTTCCCCATTGCAAAATTTCACATAACAAATGGTTTTATTGAGTCTAATGCCTTATTCCTTTAATTTTAATAAAAGCCATAAAGTAGTTTCAAAGCAGGTATAATTTTTTTAAGGTTCACTTTAGTCATCAGGACACTTTACATAAAAACTCATATTACCTGATAGTATTGTGGGATACTAAATAAACAAATTTGATATCCCTGTAAATTCAGATACATTATTATTTTAAATAATCAAATACATGGGCAAAAAGTGGCAAGGACAAGCCAGTAGACAAGCCAAAAACACTTTTCAAAAACTTTCCAACCCAACAAAAATCAATTCGAAAATTTGTGTATAGATAAAAATGCCACTATTTCACTCATTCCTATAAAAGAACTGAAAAGAGAAATAAAACATAAAAATAAGGTATAAAAAAGCGCCAACATTTAGGTTAGGTTAGGTTGACCTAGCTGGCTGAAGGCCATCACATAAACCGAAATATAACCCATTGGTCCTTAGTGGTATCGGATGAAGCTTGACCCTTACGTTTCTTTGTACTAGCCTTCTTGTAATAAGCCTGCGTCTTTTGCGATTTTAAGTAAGCTCTGAAGCTCTAACCCCAAGAGACAATCTAACCTCTCATATTGTAGAGCTCCTAAACACTTCATTCGGGTGGGCCGACGTTTGATTTACGTTTGATGTTATCCAAACTTCTAGGCTAATTTAATAATGTTATTTCATCATTGGATTCATTTTCACTATGCTCCAAACCTGCTGAATGTTAATCATCATCATTATAGTTCCTCGAGCTCCGTTGCGGAGCATAGGGCCAAAGCAAAATTTTTCGATGCCTTTCCCTTACCTGCTTTTACTTTTACTCGCTGACACATAAGGATTTTGTTCCCAGCATTTAATTCACTTTCGATACAACGACGCCATGAGCTCCTAGGGTTGCCTCGGTTCCGCTGACTCTGGGAATTGCAGTCTAGTGCTTGCCTGCTGATCTCCGTGGCTGCCGTGCGTAGTGTACGGCCGAATCACCTCCACTTGCGCTCTTTTATATCTCGCGCCAGTGGTTTTTGTTGAGATCTTAGGTGTAAGTAGGCGTTTGGCATCCAATTGTCTGGCCCTCAAACGCACAGTATATATCTCAGGCTACGGCTTACAAACATTTGCAGCTTTTAAATGGTTTGTACTGATAGACTCAATGTTTCACAAGCATTTCAGGTTTAATGAATTAAAGATTCGAAGTTTGGTATGCGCGGTGATTTGTTTGGACAGCATCACAGATCGGAGATTAGCAAATGCGTTTCTTGCATTCTGCAGCCTTGTGAAAATGTCACTTTTGCATCCCCCATCTGCCGTGAATTGGTTTCCAAGATATTGAAAGCCGCTTACTTTGTGAATGATGTTTTCGCCAATAGTGAAGGACCCGTAATTCGCATTTATCGCCAAATATTTTTCTTTCTTTACATTAACATTGAGCCCATCAGTGTTAGGGAGTTTAACAAGGTCGTTCAGTTTGCTTTGCTCCTGTGATCTGCGTCAGTACTGTATTCTCGGCAAAATCTAAATCTTCAAGATGTCCCATTCAAATAGGGTGCCACATTAATCCTCTTCTTCTTATATTAACATTTGAAGTGGTTAGAATTTCATCAATGCTGACCAGAGAAAAAATTGGGAGTAAGATGCAGCTCTGCTTCACGTCGGATTCAGGTCGTATGGGATCTGATAAGATTCTGTCAGTGAAATTCGTCACTCAAATACTTTATATTATTGCCCTTTGGTTAAGTCGACAACTTTGTCAGGGACTGCTTTCCGTAGTAGGGCACAGGCCACTGTGTTTTAGTCGATCAATTGCTTCCTCATTTCTTATTTCTTCGGTAATAATGCAGAGAGTAGCAACATGGTACATGATTTTTGACTGCTTGTTGGCGTCTCGAAGTGACGTCTGTTTTATCTTTTCTTAGCCTTCTTTGTCTTCTTCAAGTCGCCTAACGTTGTAACGACATCCTACTTTCTCTTCCTTACTTTCTATTCGTGAAACTCTTAGGCAGATATGGGTCGTTAGTAGCGCGCTGTGGAAAGTTGCGTGAATGTTAATCTTTCCAAAACAGGAGAAAGGTCTAAATCTTGCTTTCTCATACCGACCAGCCTTGTTACTGTCCAAAATTGGTAAGCGTCGATCGACGCCAATTATCGTGTATACAAATTGTTTACCTTCACAAGAATTTGGTTTTCATTGCAAGTATTAAATTATCGATCTGGTGCAAAGAACACCTAGAAACCTCTTTTGAACAAAATAACGTGTGTTCGATGCTGCCATACTAGCAACTGGAGAAAATGCTGAAGAAGCTGCAGCCAAACTTCAAATTGCAACAAACGCATTGAAGAATGGACGAAGACTTGGCGCGCAAAATTAAACATTACCAAGTCATGTTGTCTACGCCAACAAAAAAGAGAATCATTATGCAATATTTAAAAATCCTAGGTGCCACAAAACCACATGCAAAAACTGTAAAATACCTAGGCGTAAATCTCGATGCTAAGCTTCGATGGAAGGAACCTATAAAATCTAAAACGGCATGGAATTCATTTGAAGAAAATAAAAATGAAATGGCTAATTGGACGAATATCAAAGCTCTCCATATATAACAAAATGGATAAATATAAACAAATAACGAAACCTGTGCGGTCATATGCAACGCAGTTATACGAATGCGCCAGTCAAAGTGAAGAGCCACCTGGAAGTTTCGCACAAAAATATTGCGCTGACAGGCGAT
>JAYXIM010003717.1:0-36517 GCA_037575425.1 Anastrepha fraterculus
ATATATTGATTTGCTCATTTTATACTAATTTTCTGTTTAATATCGCCTAAGTGAATTATTAAGTTTCCCCGAAATATTTACTTCATTTCTTTCATTCTATTTGTTTTTTTTTTTTTGTTTTTACATTCTATCAGTTAGCGGAATAGTACAATAGAATAGACATTTAAATAGGGTGTTATTCAAGTATACTAAGGTGAGCTTGTATCGATAGATTGGAATAGCGGTAAGTCAATGGTTGCCCCCACTTCGGTGGTGCTTTTCAACATGGCAGAGGCTTTCTACTAGCTTTTCAAGTATGAAAGCTTAGCTCTACACTCACTCTCTCGAAAGTGAAAGCACAGAAAGTTTTTTTCAACTTATTCTCACTATTCGAAGTTCCGCTGTCGTTTTAATAAATTTATAGTTTGGATTCAATAAATGGTTGACAAAATTTGGCTACTTTGGTTTGGTACTAACGTTCAACAAATGAACACTGTTTCACTTGAAAGAATTCCTCAGGTTTGATTTCCTCTATTACTAGACATCTAATAAATACTCGTATGTCTTCTATTTCGAGCTATAATATTTTGCAAATGCGATTTACGTAATCCCTAAGCGCAAATATAATGAAACTTGCTTGGAATTCTATAAAACTACTTGCCAACTTGCTAATTAAAGGTCTCACATAAGTAAGTTTGGTGTGTGTGTGTATGCATGTGTACGTATGGATGTGTGAGTTTGTGGCAATTGAGTGACAGAAACTTCTTTAGCGGCCATTTCTTTGTAAAATGTTTTGGCTACTGTGATTGGCATGCATTTTCTCAGTTCTTGATAAGATTTCTGGCAAAATGTTTGTATACTTTGTTTATTAATTATTAATTATTATTATTTCTTTTTTTTTGGATGAGTATATGATTTTGATGACTGGTTCTTTAATATTTGAGTATATCTAGGTGTTTATGTATGTGTATATTCCGTTACGACTATATATTGGCAATTCTCATTCCATTCCATTTCATATTTTTTTGGGTATTTTCCCTCTTTAAACGGCTACTGCATGCATCATATTTTTGTTGTAAAGCATTTTCTTCGGTACTGTACTTTAAATGCTTATGAACTGTAAATATCTATAAGTAAACTATGGCAAGCTAGTCGCACCTTTCTTCCCGCTATAACTTGGCTTAGTGGATCCGAAACAAATTCGTAACGAAATTTCCTCAGATGAAATGCTTTGTGTCTGAAAATTTCTGCAATTATAAAAAAATAAATAACTGGCGCGTACACTTCTGTTAGGTATTTGACCTTCTGTTCGGTCTTTCTTTTATTTGTGGTGTGCGTTGTGATGTGGTGTCACAAATGGAGAGACCTAGAGTTTTAAGCCGACTCGGAACGGCAAATGGTTTTTGAGGAGATTTTTCATAGCAGAAATAAACTCGGAGGTTTGCGATTGTCTGCCGAGGGGCGACCGCTATTAGCAAAAATCTCTTTGTTTAATTTTTTTTGTTTCATGTACGGAGGTTCAAATCTATGTTCTTCGAATGGTTAGGACCAACCCATTCGGCTACGATGGCCGCCGACAATTATAGTAAAACCAAAATCGAGTCGCACTTCACTACGGAGCATCAACTAAATCGGTGCTTACCGACTCGCTGCACTCCATAGCCTAATACCGTATTGTAAGAGAAAAATCAAACCGAAAATTTTAAGTGAGATATTATAAAATTAAAAAAATAGTGGATTACAGGATGATGAAGCTGGAAGTTGGAAAATAGGTATAACTTTGCCTTGACGTAATTTTGGATGAATTTTATGATGGTACCCCGCTTTAGCAATATACAACAACAAATAAAATTGATTTATGGCTTTTACTTATGTCAGCATATCCGAATTGCAGCGAAACTGAAGAAAACGAAATATTTGGTCAGTTTATAATCAATTAAAACAAAGTTTTGTAAACAATAAAAGTTGGAAAATAATATGTCGAAAAGGGGGTAGAAAAAAAGAAAAATCTGCAATGAGATGCGTCACTTCACCACTTCATTCTGTCTAATTTAAAGAGCGCTGAATAGGAGGTGACAAATGGGAGGTAAGCGCAATCCTCTCTATACCCTCAACTAACTTTATTATAGAAACTTTTTAGTACTTTTACCAGATTAAAGTGTTGTCACTTTTATGCAGAAATGGGCATACATATTTTCTTAGAAAACCATGTATTGTTTTAATGGTGGTGCCAAACCCTTGAGGAAAATAATATGCAATTACCATCGAATATTATCTGGCGTTTTCCGTCGGACGATATTTTCGTTATATCTCCTGCACAGAAGGCTCGAAATTGTTCTACAATCCACTTTTAGAAGTTTCAACT
This sequence comes from Anastrepha fraterculus, assembly GCA_037575425.1. Classification (NCBI taxonomy): domain Eukaryota; kingdom Metazoa; phylum Arthropoda; class Insecta; order Diptera; family Tephritidae; genus Anastrepha; species Anastrepha fraterculus. Next base: position 2,345 of record JAYXIM010003717.1, read on the forward strand.
TCATTCAGGCCAAAACATTTTCGCTAGGTTTGGCATCGGGTAATTTTGATAGCCAAATCAAATGTTCAGAAACGGTTTTTGTAGATATTTTGGCATATTTTCTTGGGCACTTTTACGCAGGCTCAACGTTGGAGTTTTCAAAAATAGAGTGGTAATCAGTTTTACACCTTTTCCAGATACTTTTTGGCGCGCTTTGCCGACTTACAAACGTCTGCTGCCGAACTTCCATCAAGAAATCGATGTGTTGTATTTTCTTATGGTGAAAAGCACATCCATTTATTATTTCATGCTTTTTTTGGAAGTGGATATTTGCATTCTTGCCATTTAGTACTTTCCCATTTTTTTCGCAAGAAGCATTTTCCACTTCTCTCAGATACCTGCCATTAGCTTTAAAAAGTTACTTCCTAAAACCACCCATTGGAATATTTGCTGCTTCCTAGGACCGGCTTACGCCTAGTGCTGTTGAACAAGTTTTTCCCATAAAACTAAAATTCATTAATTTACCGGCTCTATGCAATTTTGACTAGATTCGCAATTACTTGATTGACATCATTCACGTTGAAACTTTCTTCCATTTTTTCTTATGACAAATAAGTATTTAACCAATTTTCCGGATCATTCACTATAAATCGCTAGTCTCTATGAATTTAATAGTCAGTTTTAATAATGTCAGTGTAAACTTTATACGATGACTAATACCCAATTGAAAATCAAAGCGATTGATTCTTCTTCTTCTATACCTCTTCACCTACTCTCCATTCCATTATTTCATTCACTTTCTGCCTACTTTGTGTCCTTATTGTGGAAATATGCGCTCCATAAATCTTAAATTTTGTGTTTTTAATTTTCTATACCCCACTTTTACCCATCGTTTTATTCATCGCCATTTTCGGACTTGCTTTTCTTGTGGAGAGTTCATACTTAGCATTTTTCGGTTTGTTATCGTTTATAAAAGAGACAACTGGCTTTTTGACTAAGTATCGTAAAAACTTACAGGCTAACATACAAATACGCGTTTTTACTTGCTAAATATTCTAAATCATTTTATTGCATACTTCCCTCCAACAGCTTCCCGCCGCCACTGCGCATTGGCGTGAATGGCTCAATTGGTTCGTTCGTTGCATTGCTCGAGAAATTCGACATAACCGTTATGTGTTCCACGCATCCTTTGAAGTTCCATAAGCCAATTGTTGCCACAACTACGAGTACATCACTTGTAATGGGCGAACTGTAGAGTAACTTAGCTCATGGCCTGTAGAGAGTAGTTGGTGCTCAACATACGTATTAACTACCATTAACGTCCACGACAAGTGGTAGTGGACCACCGCAAATACCCCCGTTCACACTATTTATGCCGTTAATAGCACTAACGCCATTGGTGTAGTGTACGGGTGAGGAAAGCGGTGGCGATTCTGGTGGTGTGAGTGGAGTTTGTGGCACCTTTCTAGTACCCGCTCTGTCTTCGGTGTTGGGAGCCGCAGTTGGGTCGCGCTCAAAAGGAGCTGCTAGCATCTCGTCTTCATGTCCATTAATCGTTCCGTGACCATTTACATCGATACCATCGGCACCATTCTCTATGATATTTCCATTGGTGGTGTCGTGGCCTTTTCCATTGGTGAGTAGTACTTGGCAATGCTCAGTTTCTGATGAATCTACGGGATTGTGGCTTAAGATCTGTTTCAATTTCAACTGTGCCGTTGTAGACTCTTCTTCGGTGGTAGATGTGTTGCTGGTGGTTGTCGCGTTCTTTGTGGTAGCCGTGTTGTTGTCATTTAAGTCAGTGGCAATCGGTGGCGGGGGTGGCGAAGGTGGTGGCAGCGAGTCTAATTGGTTACTCTCAATACCGACAAAGTCTCCCAATTGTTTTATTTCTTCGGTGGATGGTGGATCAGGCAAGCTAATGATGCTATCGTAGCCATAATTGCAAACTATTGGCTGTGGAAATGCATGATGAGCTTCATCGCCTCCATTCATGAGCTCTTCATTGTTACTTTTTTCATCATCATCTTCTTCCTCACAGTTTTCCTCCTTTATGGTACATTCAGAAATGGGAAGAATTGTGCTGCGGTCTGATTCATTCTGAGCTGGTAACTCTGCCTTTTTTATGGTATCTTCAGAAATGGGAAGAATTGTGCTGCGGTCTGTTTCATTGGGAGCTGGTAAATCTGCCTTTTTTATGGTATCTTCAGAAATGGGAAGAATTGTGATGTGGTCTGTTTCAATGGGAGCTGGTAACTCTGCCTTTTTTATGGTATCTTCAGAAATGGGAAGAATTGTGCTGTTGCTAGCTTCAATGGGAGCTGGTAACTCTGCCTTTTCAAGCGCATACTCTCCATTGTGGTCAATGTTAATGTCATTAGAGACTGACAACTCTGGCTCTTCATTCACAAATTCTGATAAATTGTTGTTGTTTATGCACTCCTCACTTACCACCTGATTTGACATGCCACTTTCTATTTCTACCTCTTCTTCAGTGTGTATGTCTACTGCTTGCTCTTTGGATTCTACTTTTTCTTCTTCCATCTTGACTTCAGCTTCAGCTTCTGCTTCGCCTTCGACTACTTCATTAACCTCTACTTCTGTTCCCAGCGCAGATCTTTGTGTTGGTGACATCCGCTCAGCAGCAATTGAAGTCTCCGCGACAATATCACCTGCCTCAGCATCCATCTCACTTGCATGGGACGTTTTCATATCACTCTTCTGTATTATCTGCTCAGTGGTTTGCTCGTCATTAGACAGCTCATTGCAATTGACGCTGTCCTTGGCCATCGTAGTTGCGGCATTTCCCTGGGAAGCCGGCGAATGTTCGAGACAATGCCCATTCTCTGACCTGCGGTCATCATCCTCGGTCACATTATGGGCGGCGGAATGTGTAAGCGGCATGTTTGTAGTTGGCAATGCCGATGCGCACGTGACCGACTCTATAGTGTACAGCTCTTGGTTGCCATAGGAGTATCGTTTGTTCGAGTTAGTTGAAGATGAGGAACTCAAATCGGACTGCGACAGACCGGTATTAGAATTGCGTACGAGACTGAATTTCTCTTGTGCGCGTGCACCGGCTGCTTCGGCTCTAAAAGAGTGAGGCGAAACAGAGGGTTCTTCCAGTTCCACGATTTGGTGTAGGCTACGTTCGGGTATTTCTTCAATGCGGCTGGGTGGTTGCTGTTGTATAGATTCCGGTGGTGGTTGGTGGATTTGTATCTCCTCGAGATTTCGCAAAACCTTCTCATCCTCTGACCTCAAGGAAGTTGCGGCCGCAGCTGCCGGTAGTGTTTCATAGATGGGACGGGGATCCTCGGTAGTTGGGCTGCCTGGAATGCTTTTGGAGTCGACCCCGCGAGCAACCTCCACGACGAATACGCCATCTTTCTCGGAGGTATTGTAATGCATTGTAGTTTCGCGAGCGACTCGTGAAATATCCTAGAAGATGTAAGCAAACAAATGTGGACGTTATTGGGGTTACTTGACATGGAGACGGATTATGTTACATTAGAAATAGTACAATATTTCAAGGAAAAAAAGCATACACACTTACAAATGTTATACAGTCAGGTGCATGCACACATTAATCAATACATTTTCATGAACTTTATGTGTATTTACACACACACGAATAAATGGATAAGTGCGCCCGATAGAAGATGAGGAATCGGAAAATATGAATGAATGAAGAAAACTCTCAAATAGAACACAAATTTGCATGTAAAGGGTGTGTTTTTAAGATCTGGAAAACTCAAAATGGTAATACAAAGCACAAATATTGTTGGGATGAATTTTTGTATAAAAATCTGGTAGATAATTTCATGAGATTTATTTTTTAAATATGATATCCCTCATACATATGTCCGCCGCCGCTGCGAATTACAAAGTTCATTCGATTAGTACAATTTTAGACTACTTCTTCCAATGAATCTGAATGATAACTCTAAGTGAGCACAATCAGCAAAAAATCCGACAAATTGTTAGAGCCTCTCTCTTCGGCATGCAGATTTCTTTGTCTGGATTATGGTTTAGAATCTGAAAAGTAAGATTAGTGTGAAAACTAGCAATAACTGCACGAACTGCTCACTCACTTCGTGAACAGATTTTTTTTGTTTTAAGTAAATTTCCACAATTTCGAAGCGTTGTTCTGGCGTTAAACGATTCCTGACGACTTGCCAAATCCTACTCAACAAAAATTCCTTGTCCGCCCTAAATGGTTTTATGAGAAGATTTTTAACGCTAGAGGTATCATACATTCCTCGTTGTCTCGACGCCACTCGATAGCAGTTTCCTGTTTACTATTGTTTCCCTCATTATTTTTCTTAAGCTTTTCATACAGCTTTAGGCGTTGGTGAGCTTACCTTGTGTTCGTACGTTCAGCTGCGCTGGTTGCTAGACGAACAATGTCCTTTAACATATGTGACTTTTGCTAACAAAGCAATATTTTTTTAGGATTCATAGGATAATTGACAAAACAATGTTCATTAAATGACGTGGAAATTGGAAAATGTCCGGCTGAGGACGTCGACATTATTGAATCTGACGAGCCTGATGGTGCGATTGACGAACTTGAGTCTTATTTGGGAGAGCTAAGTGAAGACACAAATTCTTTTGAACACTTGTTTTAAACGAATTGTGATATTGTGGGCCAACTACAAGTTTTATATATATATATATATTATATATATTTTATAGTTTTTATAAGTGACGTTATAAATGGAGAAATTATTCAGTGGAGTAATGTCGAAATCAACCAACGCCCGTGTATTAATTCCACTGATGTCACTCCTAAGTGGTTTCATAAAGGGCTCTAATGTGCAATTTGAATACTGATCTTGAGACATGATGTATATGGCCTCTTACTGTTAATCTCCGAACTTTAATCCTTCAAGGGGTGAAACTATTAACTCCAAACTGGGTACCTCACAAAGTGGGAAAGCCCTATTGAAGGAAAGGGATCAAGAGAAGAGGGTAATCTGCCTCTTCTAGACGGGGCTGGTTCTAAGGCTGATAACCTTATACTAGGCGTCATTGCCGCGAATCCACCGAAACTGGTACTATTAAAATATACAGAAAGGAGAAAGTCTGCAAAATACTGAAGTGCTAATGGTGATGTTGATGCAGCTCAAAGGAAAGAAACATTCGCTGAGGAAATTGAAGCTTTGATTGATATGTTAGTCCTAACAGCTCCCATGGAGAAGAATCACCTCACATGCGCAGAGTTATTCGATGCATCCCACTCTGGATCTTATTGTCTTTCTACTCAAATCTGATTCAAGCGCACATACAGCTTACAGCAGACGGATTTGCTCCACTAAGGAACTTTTATTTAGAAATGTCGGGATAATTATACACCTGGGTTCTATATGACCATTGACCGGCAGTTGGTTATTTTCAGAGGCAGACGCGGTTATAAAATATGCACGACCAACAAATTAATGGATTGGTGCGTGACCACCATTCGGAAGTGCGTAGGCTCCAATATCAGTGCATGAAACACCAAAATGGTAAAAGTTTTTCTAATAGCGGTCGGCCTAGGCAGGTAGCAAACCACCCGATTGTATTTCTGCCTTCAGTAAATAAAAAACAAGCATTTAAATTATTAAATAAAAAATGGCATTTTTTTTGTATGCTGTGAGGGTCTAGGTGCAATCTGGCGTAAGTTTAAAGGTGGGGGTCACCGTTTCAGCGAAGAATGTTAAAAAGCTTTCCACTCAAGCTTTTGCAACTCTTACACGTTTTACATTACTTCCTTTCCTTTCCGCAATCTTATACTCGTTCTATTTTTAACGAGTACTCATCTATTCAAGTAATATTTATTTATAAAAAGTTGTTCCAGCGTCTGCATTGCGGCCTTTGGGCTTCTTAATCCGTAATTTTTCACCTTCTCTAAATATTCATGATTTTGCATGTATTTGTGTGCGTACCCATCCAGTAATGCTAGCACTTGAATGTTGAGATAACACAAATACTTAAACACACAAATGGATGTCACAGTTTTCAAGCTCCAGAATATTGAATATTCGCATTTTCCTCGCACTGACAAAAGTCACTCGAAATCAAGAAAAAAATATGCAGGTAACTTGGACAGGGCAACAATAAATAAAATTATGTACATTTATGTATTTGCAAACAACCGACTCTGGTAGAAAAGGCGCTGAACCACCCTCGTAGACACAAATTTACAACATCCAAGTGCAGAGAGAGGAAAAGAGATAGACGGAGAGTAGTAAAGGTAGCATAAATGACTTTGAATGTCAACAACGATATTAAGGACAAATTCACCGACATCGACTACAACAACAACAACAATGAAAATGACAACAAGAACAATTACGGAATATGTTAAATACAATAACATTAACAAGCAAACAACAACGGCAAATACGAGTACAGTACCAAGAAAGGCAAGAATAACAAAGACTACGATAACGACAAGAAGAGCAAACAAATAAGAATAAGTGCAGAAAAAGTATGTAGAAGAAGAAGTAAAACAAACAAACGTACGTTGTTGAACCGTTTGCGTGCATAGTTGGGTGTGAGCGTGCGTGTGTGTGTATCTATGTACGTGTGTGTAGGTGCAAATGGGCTTTTTTCCAAGCCAATCGACTGTCAATTGGCAAATAAACCCCAGCAAATCTTTTAATGCCCAACAATTGTTGCCGAGCATCGGGTACAACACACATTTTCGCCCTTCACCTACACAGCACAACAACAATAACAACAGCACGTAATGCTCACTACTCACATACTGAACACTCAACACCCTACAATCAACGCCCAACATCGAGCACTTACGTGTCGCTCTTCAGTCTCAACGATCAAGTGATTGTTTTTCAAAGTCATCTTCGTGACAGAACCATTTGGACGTGCAAAGTTGCCTTGGACGGAGTTGTTGGATAGATTGGCTTGAGTTTTCGATTTAATGTTGTCGCCTGAACTTAGTGTCGATGGTACAGAGTGTGAAGAAGGTGTTGCAACTGGCTCCTCAGCCAGCAAAAGCAATACTTCATTCGTCTTCTCATCGACACTAACGCATGTGGCATCACTGACGCCACTGGCACCATTACACAAAATGTTGTTTGCATTCATACTGGACGGTTTAATGGTATGGGACTCGTCAAAATTCGAGTGCGTAATTTCATTCTGCATCGCTTTAAAGCAGTCTCCATTAGAGGGGTTTTCGGTAGAGGACGGTAATTGTTGTTTTGGAATGGAAGTCGCTGTGTCGATGTTGGACTGAAACGTACAGAGCAAATAGATGAAAGAGAATGAGATGAATTTCTTTTTTCTTTTTAATCATATGAATGAAGCATGAAACTATGGATAATAATGTGATGTATTAGTAGGAATAACAGGTTTAGCCCCGCTTCCTCTCTACTTGTATTTTGTTTTTATTCTTGCTACTGGAGGGACCTAGAATTTGCAGTCGGTTGTGAGTGGCACACGGTTTTAATGAGATCTTTCCTATGATGAAAATATTCCTGCTTGGGCTTTTATTATTATCTGACGAGGGATGATAGTTACGAGTGTTGAGGAAAACTTTTTAGTTTCATATCCGCACACACACTCGGCTAGTGTTGGCAAACGTTTCAGGGAAAGGGAAGCTGATGACGCAATTGTTTTACGCCACCTCATCTCTCATGCATGCAAAGCACATGAACTGATTTATCACCGCGTGCTCACGAGTTATAAGCCTTCGCAGACGCTCAAAGCGAGAATAAGACAACAAATTTTCGTACCCTTGACCCCAGTTATCTCTCGCTCAACGAAGGCTTACTCATTTTACAACAATAATATCAACGACGCGCACAAACATTGGCCATCAATTTAGCGAAGACAACCAACAACATGACAGCCGCTTTTGCTTTTACGTCTGTCAATAACTCTAATTCTTAAAGATAGTAGGCTGAATAGAGCTGCAATAAATTTGAAATTTCTATAACTTTCAGATTTCCAGAAATCGTTGCTGCAAATATACCAACAAACGAGAGTGAAAACTACAGACGGCTTCTGTTAGAGCCATCGAACCAAAGCGCATCAGACAGAACTGGCAAAAACCTGCGCCTGCGGCAGAAATAGGCTTGGAAAAGTTTAGGTTCGAACCACACGAAATGCAATGCAAATGGCAGTTCAGCTGAAAACACGAAACACAACTTACAAACTTAAAAATTAAGTATTTAAATATTATTAACGCTTCTCTCTGCAAGGCTCTTTCGACCAAACTAGTTTTTCTATTTGAGGGTAGTGTATTGATGTCGTATCATAAATCGAGCTTTTTAGACTAATCCACCTTCCAAATGTCACTTTAAATTAAAGAAAGTTTATTTTATTTTTAGTTATGTCGTTGGCCGTTATGTGTGTACAAGATACATTCGACTGCTGCTATCTAAAAGTGGACCTTTGCAATTCCAGATAGGACGCGGCCAGTTGCCGAATTCCCTCACTCAAGGAACCGAGTTCCAATAGAGTTGTTGTTGTTGAAGTGAGTGACCTCTATTTTACCACCCTGTTCATGTGTGATGCCTTGTTGTTGGATTTTTTCTTGTTTTTTGTTTTAGTCAGATACATTTCGAGAGATCCAAGTAAAGGTTTTTTCAATGAGGGCGGGTAGATGTTGAAATTGACTGAAATGGCGTTTGCTGTGTGGCACGTGGCGTCGTCCTGCTGCAACCACATATCGTCTAGGTCCATATGGTTCAATATGGGCCATAAGAAATTGGAAGGGCCACCACGTCTACCGAAAAATGGGCGCAATGCGCGCAACGTTTGCGTTAATGAGCACTCATTTTGATAATAAAGTTTTGTCATTTGAACGTGCTGTTCAATCGTGTAACTTGCCAAGATGATTTGGCGTAGACAACTGAGTAATAAACAAAAGATTTGACAGATGTCACCAAAACAAAATGGCTGCCACAGGGCGCAAAAATCGACCCGCGCCAATTGAAAAACCCTTTATAATAGCAAATTTTCTATGTCTGGGATTTCATTGATTTGCCGTAGGAAAGGCTTACCGAAAGAGCAAAGTCTTGCCCATACTAAACCTGGATATTCGCATAAATAGTAGAAAATACTTTCTGTCATACCCTCCGTCTGACAGCTTCTGCAGATGAGATTGCAAGGAAGGTAACCTGTAAAGATTGCAGTGATATGTGAAATGTTTGTGCGAGAGCATCCTAACAGATGATTCGTCCTCTAGATGTTGCACGACGGCCATATAATTGTTGTTGTAGTGCATATAGCTAATTGCTTCCACCTTACTTCGGCTAACGCATAGTAGTGCAAAGCAATGGATGTTTTTATTGTGTTGAATAGGGTACCCACGGCCACAGCCCCTCACGACGACAAAGTATGACAACTGCAAAAGGAGAGATAATACAAAATTTCAAATGGCTCCAAAAAGTCAAATCGCATGTTCATGGTGGTCCATAGCCGCGACACTAAGGTTCGATATACAATACATAGTTCAGGAATATCCTCTGAAACCGTGATCAACTAACAATCCAGTTCTAGAGAGAAGAAGTTTGAAGAAGTGGCATCCACGGTTGTCAGATGCAAAAGCGCGTAACAACGCAGTAAGAATAGTAGATGTAGAACAGACCAAAACTTCAGGCAATAAAATTGGTATTGGGAATGACTTTAAAATCTTTTTAAATTTCTATCACCCCGTTGATCAACCAATACCGCAGAGATCACAAGGTGTGTTATACCAAATGGGGGCAAATCATGCAGTCAAATGTTTCGCAGAGCATGCAGATATGTTGGTTTTCCAAAGTCTGTAGATCTCAGCTAAACGCTGAATGACTTCAGTAAAGCTTATAAAGTCCCCTATTCGAATTTCAAGCGAGCAAAATCTTTGTGCATCATTGACATGGATGTATCTAATGGATCTTCGTGTTCCCCACACATCTCACACCAAGCGAAGTCTTTAATGCCAATCCTTTTAATCAATAATTTATACTCACATCCCGCTGCTCAACCTAAGCACGAACTTGGCTCCGATTAAGTCGAGTGTCATATGGATTTTTACTAAGAAAATTGTACAGCTCTTCAAACAAAAACAGCTTGCGCTCTTGAAACTTTAAATGGGCCACCTTGTAAAATAGCGTGACGCTGTTTCGCGACTATAAAGCAGCCACTCGTGAACAATTAGCAACAAAATGTCTAGACCGCATGGAAACTGTACAAGTAACTGAAAACCGCAGCGTGAAAAGAACTTTCGCCAAAAATAAAAGTGGGCGCGCGAAGAAGTGCTGGCATAAACGAAACTATTCGAAAGATCAAACTGGGTAGCCAAAAACGAATTCAGAAAAACATTGGTCCTAGCAAATTGAAAGATGTGCACCAGTGTGGTGAATAAAACCACTACCAATAACAAAAGCAAATTAATGCAGTGAGTGTTGGCTGAATGTCCTTTAAATTTCATCCAGCAACTGTCAAGTATACACCAGGCGCTGGTAATGAATTTGGTGTCTGGTAACCGCAACCTGCGCCATTCTGCCAACAGCAGCAATCACGAACTCGCAATCAGACCGAAACGGAGATTTAATTTGCGAGTTACGTAGAGATGGTGCAATCAGCTATTATACTTGTGTGTGTGTACATATGTGTGTATGTGTTTGTGTGTTTATCGTTTTGACCGCCTGCTGCTTGTACGACTTGTCTGTTTGCGCGCGTCTGCCCCACACTTCGGTGGTATTTTCTATCTCCGTTTTAATTAAAGTTTCAACCTCCAACCAGCTGTCAGATTATGGTGGAACAAGAAGAACCACATAAACAGTCAGTAGTCGAAGTGAACTTTGCTATAGCTGGAAAAAGTTAGAGCACAGGCCGCCTGTCTGCCACCCTAGTCACTATAGACACACACACATGCATACATACGGGAATATTTACATGTTGACAAAAATTTTAATTTTCTGTACTTCCTGGGCTTTCATCATTTCAGCCGAGCAGCTAAAGTAAATTGTAAAATATTTTTAATTTCGCTTTGCAAGATGTCAGATGGAGCGGAACTTTCGGTTAGCAACAATTAGTTGTTGGAATTTGCAGCACCACTTTAGAAAACTCACTTCAGTGTCATTTTAAGAAATAATTTTATTTCTATTTTTCAATATTAATTAAAGAATTTTCGGGTGTTGAGTGTCATTTAATTACCTCTTCCTGTGAGCTGCCACCGTCTCCGCCTTTCTTGCCATTCGCAACATTTCCATTCGTTTGATTGGCTTCTGGACTATTCGGTGAACCATAGATACTTATACAGAGGCACCTGTGCAAAAAGAGTTTACAATGAAAATTTTTGAAAAATATTTCTAGTAAAATTGTTGGACATACTACTGGTAATTACTTCATAAATACTTATCTATCCTAGGGAGCCCAAATACACTCAATGCTTCTTATTAGAAAATTAATGCAAAATAAGTTTATATTCTAACGGTGGCTAGAAGCACCTACAAAATGCATTAGAACAGTTCATTATTAAGCGGAAAAGACTCGTCACAACATTTGCAAATTATGGTGACAAATATATGCAATTATCTGTTCCAAGGTTTGTGCACGGTGATTGCATTTTGTTGTGCATTATTGGCTTAAATACTAATTTATCTTCAAATTAAAATATATCTCATTTTTTCAATTTCCTATTTGTGTTTTTGTTGTTTTTAAAAAGTAGATATAATACCATCTTGATTAAAAAGTTCCGCCTTCAACATACTCCCCGTTAACTGCAATGCATTTATGCCAGCCTTTGATCCAGCTCTGGAAACACTTCTGGATCTCTATTTTCGGTACAGCCATCAGAGCCGTTCTCGATTTTAAAGTTACTTCTCGATCAAACAGAAAAAGATCTCAGGGAGCCATATCAAGTGAGTTCTATGGCTGTTGGATGATACTCGTTTCGTCCTTTATCGAAAATTCACGGCACTAATGGCGCTGTGAGTTATCATGGAGTAAAATCCCCGAGCTGTTTTCCAACAAATCCTTTCTTTTTTGACAAATTGCTTCACGTAAACTTCTCATAGATTAGATTGGTTTAGATTTGTGGGGAGTTGGGCACTCTGTCAGGAAGTCTATTGTACTACACAGATTACAGTGGAGGGAATAGAGAGACAGGATAAATATTTTATGGATGTCAAGACTGAAAACTTTGTTTGAGGTCATTCTTCCGCGAAACTTTTGGATTCAATGATGAATCTTATGAGGTCCGGAAGAGTATAAACTTTATCCATACTCAGAACATCGCTTAAGCTGATTAGCTTAAGTCTGATTATAGAAAACGCCGCACAGCTACAAAGAAAATGATACCGAAAGAGAAGAACACCGCAGAGCCCCATTATTACGGCAGGATAGGAATATTGGGTTGTCAATGATTCCCATGGTAGCCATATGCAGACCACAGACGTTGTGCACTAACCATTACTCTCAGGTCCTTCAGAATCCATTGGTTCTTTCACGCAGCACTTAGCTACTCTGCAGGGGCCCAACTCAGACCAACGTCTTCTATGGGTAGACCTCATTAAGTGGTCAATCCATAGTTGAATCGATGCAGAATTGAACCTAGTGGTATGCTTGCAGAGCCTTCATTAGCCAGTTTATCAGCCAACGTGTTGCCTGTAATACCGCAGTATCCAGGCACCCAAATAACACAAACTTTGCGGTGTTTTGCAACACTGTCCAGATTTGTCTTACATTCACCGACTAATTTCGAAGAACGGTTAACAATATTGTAGCCCTAGAACACGCCAAAATAATAGTCCTAACTATCTGACATTTTGGCAAACATTTGTTGTGTATTCGTGTAGCACTGCTATAGTCCATAAAAACTGTGAGCCTCGCTTTCATTTTTAACTGAAAATTGCTCTTGGTTCATTCGAAACTCTCCACTCACTCGCCTGGTGTCTGGATTGCGTACCGTACTCTTAAACCCACGTATCGCCTCCAGTAATGATGCGTTTGATGAATGTCGGACCGCCTGTTAACTGTTCAGCTTTGGAAATCATGTACAGGGTGCCAAAAAATAAGTGTATACAACATTTTTTATTGAAAACAATTTATCATCGATAGTAGCTCAAAATAAATTGTGAAATTTTAATAGACAATGTTTGAGTAACATAATATTTAGCCAGCTTCGAAGTGGCCACCTTTAGTACGAATACACAAGCTCAAACGTTTCAAACAATTTTGGGCTATAGGCCGTAGTTCGTCTACCGTTATGCGATCCCACTCTCGATGCAACGCTTACTTCAGGGACTCTAAAGTTTTGTGGCGTTTTGCACAGGCCCTTGCGGTTTGCACAGGCCCAGATCCGGTGAGTAGGCTGGCCATTCTTGGGAAGTAATGAAAGAGCGGAAATTGGCTTTGCACCACTTTCGTATTGTTTTTGCTCTGTGGACTGATTTTGACGATGTTCAACAATGGACGAAGGCCGAGGGGCTTCTGTAGACCAATTTCTGTCGTTTTGATGATTGTGAGCTTGTTCAACGGTAAACAGCTTCTCATCCGTAAAGACGATTTTTTCCCAGGCCGTACCTGCGGCTTTGCTAGCCTCAGAAGTTCCCTAAAGTGTCCCCGATCGACCTGTGGGCAGAAGGATTTCGCAACTTTGCACGCTTGCGCACTAACCCAGCGCTCGCTGAGTTGATACGAGGCCCATCTTCACAGGAGCAGACTACAGGTTCTCAAGGGAACCCTATGCCTATCATTTCGCGGGGGAATCGGCTGATCAGCCCAGCAGCTGGTACCTAGTCGCATTAATTTGGAATCAAAAAGTTGTATCTATCCGCAGTCATACTTTTAGAGTCTTCATGAATGGATACTTCATTCATTTGTACAACAACACTTTAAGAATTTCAAAATTTCCCAGTAAAGAGTCACATTTCTTAAGATAATTTATTCATTTGGCAACGTAACTGCTGCCACATGCGTTTCGCATTTTACACAACAAATATGAATGTCAAAAGTTCTGCCCTGACATCAAAAGTTTGCCCATTCACTGATTCAATTTGCAAGCTCAAATAGCTGCCAACAATTGTTGCCACAAACCCATGTTGAAAATCCAATTTGGTGGAATTTTCTTTCGCTGGTATTTTATTGTCTTTCATTTCTTAAGCCTCGCACTCGCAATGAAATTTTCTAATCTTCTTAAAACTTTTCCTGTATGTAGAATTTTTAGCTGGCACTGCCACAGCAAGTATTTCCGTCATTAGAATTGATTCGAGTGTCTTAACTGGAACAACTACCACTTCTTACTTTAAACTGAGTTCGTAAGTGAGTTTGCGAAAGATTCAATCTCAAACTCGCAACCCACAGCGGGTGCAAGGATGGAAATGTGTGGTTGGCTTAGCCATGATGGCACTCATGCGCTCCACCCCCACAAAGTAGAAAAAATATAATTTACTATGTATTTAATGCTCCTAAATCCTTTTTGCATGTGGCAAGTTTAAGTAGCTCACGTGGCAATGCATACATTAGCATAATGAAGACATTATGACAACCATCCGTGCTTCATGCTCGACATACCTAGTACTCGTTTGTATGTCTGTATATGTGAAATGAAATGAGAGGGTAGAGTTAATCTGAGAAAGCAAAAACTTTTCCTTCTATTTCTAACTTTCAATTTTCCTAATGATTGAAGAGCATAGCTTCTAGGTAGTGACATTGCCAAAGCATTTAGTGTAGGGTATTTTCTGTTTGAGTACTGTTTTTTCTTCTTCTTCGTCCTCCCCTTGTTTTCTTAGTTGGGGGCGGCCCTCCTCGCAGGCAATCTCCAGGTTACTCGGTCCTGGGTTGTCCCTTCGTTGACTTCGCTTCGCTGCATATCGTTTTTAATGGTGTTTAGCCAGGATGTAAAGCGTCGGCCACGTCCCATTAATGGTAGCGGCTGTGTTATCAATTTCTTTGTTGCAAGCTCTTCCGGGCTTCTATAATGTGCACATACCAGCGCTAGCGCTTTTCTCTCAATTTCTTAAATATAGGAGCCACATGACAACTACCTCTCATGTGTTTATTGCTTATCCTATTGACTTTGTTACGTCCTATGCCCATCGTAGCATTCTCTTCTCCGTCACATGAATTCTTGGTTTCTGTTAAGCAGACAGCGGCCAGCATTCTGAGGCATACGTCATTGCAGGTCTAACCACAGCTTTAGAAGTTTTGTCCTTTAACTTATTGGCATCTTTTTGTCACTCAAGACTGACACTGAGCGCGAATTATCGATTAGTTCAATGCAGATGGTACGTAGGTACGACGCCATAGACATAGCGTAGCGAATAAAGATCCAGCGGCTGCGTTGGCTGGGTCATGTCGTCCAAATGGATACAAACGCTCCAGCTCAAGTATTCGATACGGTACCAGCTGGTGGAAGCAGAGGAAGAAGAAGGCCTCCTTTGCGTTGGAAAGATCAGGTGGAGAAGGAGTTGACTCCATTTGGCGTGTCCAACTGGCGCCGGTTAGCACGAGAAAGAAACGACTGGCGCGCTTTGTTGAACTCGGCCAAAATCGCGTAAGCGGTTATCGCGCCAATTAAGAAGAAGAAGAAGATGGTAGGTAGGTAGGTTGATAGAAGTGGCAAACTCTCTTAGACCGTTGACGATCGATTGTGATACCACTATCCCTAAGATCATCAGTATAACGATGAGACAAATGAATGATGATCCAAAGTATCTACACCTAGTGGCATGCGACGCAGGACGGTGACACAGAAGATGTCTGACGGATTCATCCTCCTTTTACGGAGAGTGCTCCGACCTCTTAAATGTCCTTGGCGTCGTTTCCACGCCAGATAACCTGGTAACGCAAATGCTGAACTCAAAAGAGAAATGGGAAGCAGTAAAGAAGGTAGCAGCACGGATTTAAATGAAACTAAGAAACATGGAATGGGAGCGCAAAACGGAAATAATGTGAAAGCAAACAAGCTGGAGCATTCAACAGGTGCGTCATCCAATGAAGCCAAACAGATCTTCTGTGCGGTGACAGACGACAAACTCGAATGCCTGAGGTAAGTCTCAAGACGAACCCAAACAGATGACAAGTTGATTTTGGGCAACGATATTGCAACTTTCCGATAAGCCAATGGTAACAAAGAAGTAATGGAGGCTATTGAGAGCGTATAACCCCCCTACGCAACTAGGATAGAAACCTGGGTACAGGTAATTGGTGTGCCTAAAAACCACAGACGCAACTACACCTTTATGAAATGCTTTTAGCATACGCAGAATAGATTCAGGGAGGAATATTGTAGTGTTACTGGGAGCATGCCCCTTATACTACTGGTGTGACGGCACCTTTGATGATGTTTCTGACGTTTTCGATTTGAAACTACTCTGAGAAAAAAAGAAGAAAAAATTATTCTTCCACCTCCTCATTATTGCGGCTTCTGCAATAGCCGAAATGAGATACTTTTAATCTTTGAGGATTTGACCTTGAAGACAATAATTTGTGGTCTGTAACATAAAGACGTTTTTCTTTCATCGACTAACTAGCGCCTTTGAGTGCTTGACATACCATTCTGACCAAATCCTTTTTGTAGCGTTACTGGTTAAACTATCAACTTATGAGTAACCTATCTTGTTTGAAGTGACAGTCAATGTAGATTCTTTCGTAGAAAATTGATGGTCTAGCTGGGCTAGAAATCTCTCGACAGCCAAAACTCTTAGCGCTTGACCGACTATACCAAAAAACCAACTTTAAGGTGAACTAAGGCTATGATTATACTTTGTTCTTTGCAGAAGCAAGATGTACTCCATTCGAAAGAGAGGTTTCAGCTAGACTGCTGACTATTGCTAACTTTCCGTGTATGTATGATATATTTCTCCTATACATACATCTCTGTCTCGTGTATTAGTCACATCCCTAATGAAAGTTTCATTGATATCTAATGCCAATTCTGATGTATCGTATGTATCCTAGGCTTATTCAGCAGTTTTTAGTTAATTTTTCGTTCACAAAAATCAGCTAATCAGTGAAGCGTTCGATCGAGTGGGAAATACCAAAAAATCATTTACATTTACATAAATAATTTATTTTTCAAATTCTGTATTTTCAATTTCAGCCATTTAAGTCCGAATGCGTTTTAAATCCATTATAGGTCGTAGCACTTGCCCATCTGAAAACGGACAATCTAAGCATGAATTGTATAGAATTATAATTTGAACAGAATGTGGAACTATAAATGACCACACCGCAACAACAGTAATACTCGGCATTAAATTGAGAAAATTACTCATCCAAGAGTATCCACCATCAACTCACCTCAAGGAGCTAAGCAAGAAAAGCAACTCGACCACAACTGTATCGATGTGTCACAAAAGCATCAGTCGTTCGTGTGATATCGCATTTGCTTCACTCTAATGCTTTCATTTCCTTTTCTTCTTGTTTTTCTTGGCTCGCACACTTAACCGCACTGTTCTTATTTGCTCTAAAGGAGAAAGCTTTGTTATGCCACACTTCTCCATCTGGCCTTGTTGCCATGCTACCCTCCGTTATGGCTAATACAATGAAGGTTTCTAATTTTATTTTTTCCATTGCTACTATGCTCGACTTCGCGTTTAGCATCCCTTTCGGGTTGTTATGCGGCGTGAGGAGCGGACAGAGCATTAACTTACATCACTATCTGTTGCCTTCTATGAACGAGATGTCTTAACCTGCATTTGTTTGTGGTCGTTCTTCAGTTTCCACACTTGCGCAACACACTGAAGCAACGGTAACGACATTGTCCCGTAAATGGTCGTACTCAATGAAAAACTACTGGAGATTTATTGCAGAGGCAATCAATAAGCTGTGCCGGGATGAAAGAACAGATTTGTCAAAGACCAAAATGACGCAGCAGATTTGCCAACGGTGTGAGTGGAAAGAAAGCGTACGAAAATGAATGGCATTTTAACTGACGAGATTTTGTACTGAAGACAATTTGACCCTGCCATGAATTGTGGAAGTGCATTCGCTCGAACGCGGATTTGAGAGGGTTTTGAAAAGTTTACGTAAAAACGTTTTCACATGTCAATACCCAATTATGCAACGCCACAAAGTATATATATAGATAGAAGGTGGGCCATCGGCTAGTTTCTCATTAAATTGCAAAGAAAATTCAATATTTTACCTAAGTGGCTTATATGCACATAATTTTATTACCATCGCCTTTGCTAGAAAAGTGCGTTGCGGTTCGGGTTGTAAGGAAATGGCCAGGCGCTAATAACTAACCTTACATCTCGTACTCAACAGAATCTTTGGAGTCTTCGAGAAAGCAATTGTATTTTTGTTTATTGCATTTCATGAGTTTTATAAGGGGATTGAAACTTTTTCACAAATTCGTATACCCTCTTCTTGATAGGCGTGGTAACCGCTTAAGCGATTTTCGTGAAACGCGCCAGACGTTTCTTTCTCGGTCTAACCAGCGCCAGTGAAACCAAGCCGTTTTTCACTTAAGGCTTCCTTTGCTACGACCAGCTGGTACCGCATCGAATACTTTCAGAGCCGGAGCCTTTGTAACCATTCGGACGATATGACCTAGCCAACGTAGCCCCTGGATCTTTCTTCGCAAAAATCTTCAGTAGGATCTTTCTCTCAAACACCCCCAACGTCGCTCCGTCGGATGTCCACTCTTCTACGCCAGTTTTGTTCATCGGGAGAGACATTTCAATCGCCTTACACATTGGATTTCAAGGCTGACATTATTTTCGGTGTTAAAGCTGGTTCCAAAATAAACGAAGTCTCTTGCTATTTGGAAGTCATAACTACCATGGGTGACATGGGTGCTGATACACGAGTGCGCCGACTGTTTCTTTGTTTTGACAGGAGATACTTCGTCTTGTCTTCGTTCATCACTTGATCCGTAAAGGATGGTTCCAAGTATGGAAGTCCCCGTAAGTGAGGAAAGAGGAAAGTTGTAGATTGCTATTCACCTCGGACTGGCCAGGACGATTCTTCTGCATACGGTCCAAGCTGCTCACAACCTTCACTTCACTGGCTTCATTTATAACCGAACTTAGTTCGGAAGTCGCTTTTGTAGCAAAAAAATGGATACATTAGTTTACCTGGCTGCATTGCTTTCAAAGTTTCGTTCCTTTAAAATAATGCTGAGGTCGAAGTCATCCTTCAACTGGAAAAGACTCTGCAAACCAGTGGTTCAAAGCACCCCGCTTTACCTTGCCCAGCGCCGGATAAGAACTCGATTAAAATCTTAGAAATGTACTAGTAAATGTCGAATAACAGACACCCAGACTAGCAAATGTCTAAGCTTTGAAAATTGTTTTGGAAAAAGCTTCCTCCCATTGGCAGTAATTTGTAGAGGCAGCGCAAAATTGAGGGGTCATTCATGTATGGGGCAGCATCAGAATATTGGTTGAAGCACCCACCAAGAATGTATATATGTATCAACTAAATATCCATCCACGTATTTGAATTCGCACACTCGCAAGCATGAAGCGCACCTACAGACTCATAAGTGCGAGTAATTGCTGTTCCTGTCAGCCAAATTAATAGTTTAAGTGTGAGACTCGTTCCGGCGTGATTGAATGTCTAAAACATTGCTCAGCATTTATCGGCGATTTGTTGCAGACTACTTAATCAGTTGCTACGGGTAGCATTGCCATCTAAATGGAAGCACTGAAGCGTTGTGACATGAAACCAAGCGTAGCATTTACGAGTAGTGGCACTCAGCCATCGGTTCAACTGAAAATTGGTTACGGTCTCATGAAGCAGAAAAGCAAAGTGCTTAGGCGGGAAGCAAAACACTCAGAAAGGAAAGCGAAAGCCAATCAATCGTTGAGTGGGAAAAAGGCGTAGAAAGCAGTATACCTTTGCACAAATGCTTTAACTCTTTCATTTAATTTCATTTATATTTAAATTTTCGACCTTCTAAACTTAAATGGAGTTCCTGTGAAGTTTGCGTAGTTCTAGAACGACAATTTGCATTCAATGATCAACTGTGTTTTTTTTTGCATTTGAAAGGATTTGTAAATGGCTTGAGCTACAGAATTTTTGATATATCAGTATATGGTTTTCTTTATTTTTTATGATTTTTTAAAGATTTCCAGTTATGAGTACATGAGTGTCCTTTGCTTCAGGCTGAGTTTTTATATCTGCTCGATTTTAAAGAGCTTTTCTGAAGGTTGTCAATTTTGAGATCCGTGTACGCCATAACCCCAAATCAACTCGATGAATCGTTTGCAGTTCTGCACAGTATTTCTTCACATAATTCACCAGTTATCCCTGAAATTGACTGAATATTTTGTTGCGAGTTCTACGAAATATTTAGAAACCAAAAAAAATCATTATTTAATAAATGCATTTTAGCTTATTTGTTTCAGATGATTCTATTTGCGAGCTATGATGCACAAAACTAAGTAACTTGTCTCCGAAGCGCTTCCGGAGATTCCTTGTTCCTCGTTCAATTTCCAATATTTTATTTATATTTATTGCAATGGAAATTCACGAAAATGTTCAAATTTTTGGTCATTATGCGGATAAACTGAAACTACGTCAAATAAAAAATTCCGAATTAAAACCAAATTATCTGAAATGACATCGAAACTGTGTAAGATTTTGCGCCAATTAATCAACTTTCAAGATTTTCTAGAGACTCCTTCTGCATATATCGAAGTTCTACAGACAGTAGCGAAAGCCTGGATTGATAGTTTATGCAGTGACAGCCCATACAACTCTCAGCAAAACTTTGTTTTTTCACACAAAGCCATGGCGACACAAGATTGGAGGGCTGAAAATTTCCTCTATCACGTAACACCGAACTTATAGTCGCCTAACTCCCCAGACCTTAACACAGCGCGATCACAAAAAGCATCCCCATAACACCATTTCTTCTCTGTAGGCTGGAATTAATACCGATATATTCAATAGGAACCCGTATCGAAGAGGTTATCGCAGCTAATGGAAATTTTAATGAATGATTTTATGATGTATAAGAAGTTAATGGTGTTTAAACAATTCGTGAAGTTTCATTAAATTTTCTTCAAAATAAAAGGTAATAAATTTTACTCTCAAGTTGTCGCAAATACCATACTAACCCTGTACATTGAAGAACTCCAAAAGTTACGACTGAACGTGTGGATTGGGATATAAATTTGGAATTATACTACAAAAGTGCAAAGAAGTTCCAGCAATACAACAATTTATTGTAAAGGGAAGCAAATAAAGAAGGTTGAATTCAGTCCGGATCGAACTTTATATAGTCGCGCATATTTTAGTAAAATAAAATTTGGCTGGCTGCTAACTTTTGGAATTAATCAAACTCATAAGAGTTGTAGGTGGTAACATCAAAAGATGGGTGCAAATTGGGTTTAATCATTTAAAAAGTGAACGTGGTTTCCATCGGCGATCAATAAATTCTTTGTCAGTACTAAAGGAGGTGGGAAGCAATAGGCGAGCATGGGTGAGTTCTAGTAAATTGTTGTCGATGTATACGCGTTTTCTCAAAAATAGGGCGTGACACCTCGCGTTTTACAAACATTTACTCGCGTCTTAATTCTTACATAGGGTACTATATTTCAGTAATTTAACATTCTTAAATATTAAAAAAAAATTTATTGTAAATTTTCATTCGAAATTGTGACCATTTGCTTTCACACGAGCCTTCAGCTATTGCAGCACGCACAGTTTCCATGAAAGTTCGATCGCTGCTCGAACCAAGCTATGTTCCCCAATTCTGTTCACAAATTGTAGTCGAATGGTTTAAGATCTGGACTTCCAGACGACCAATCTTCTGCAGCTATGATCCCAAAAATATTGTTTTTCAGCCACTGCTGGGTGGTTTTCGCCTATGGGCTAAAGCGGAACCTTGCTGGGAGATCCAATGCTCTCCATTGAAGAGGATACTCCTCAACTGCTTCACCACGCCTTCTGAGACATCTTTCTGGTACACTTTTGCCCTGGTCTTAACCCCATTTTCGCAAAAATGATACATCTCTTCATCGCCTTTACAAGTCACTCCCCACCAAACCATTACGGAGGCTGGATGGTGGCCACGCTGAACCCGTTTTAGCATAGGTTTTGTTGTTTTTCGTATTAAAAAGCCTCTTCAATAGTCAAAAATTTTCATCTGTGGAAAGAATATTTTCATGGCTGTTGACCGCGTGCCACCGAAGAAGCTGCTTGCATCTGTTGAGTATAATTTTCTTCAAGCGCATTGACACAAGATGACAAGTTGAGCGACGGAAGGCTTCCATAATTCGTTTTGACATGGATCTGGTCGCTACATTCATTTCCGTGGCCATGATTTTGTGCTTTCTTATTTCTGGGATTTCTGCGAATTCTTTCTCGAAAGGCTTACATGGCTGCACTACCATTTCCCTTCGCTCCCCACTACAAACGAAATTTGCCACGAAACTGAGTGTAATTTATAAGTAGGCAATACATACGAACAAAAGCAAAAATAACGGAACTTTTTTCTGCTAATTTGTTCCCGTTGATTGCATTGAAAAATGTTTTTTTTTTTTTGTAAGTATTTTATTTGCAATCTATCTTAATATAATGATATTCAGCAAATTAGGTCTTATAATCTAATAGCAGCGGTAGTATTTGCACAAATGCAATACTACTTATAAAATTACGATATTTGTTCTAATATTTGATCTTAAATGTATTCAATTTCAATTGTACTAATGAGTTGCTTATCTTCATATAGGAACTTATGTATTTTGTTTTTTTTAGTGTTCAATAAATAATATAATTCAGCAAAATTAGAGAAATGGCAAGTCTAAGATAATATGATTACGCTTCAGTCGTATTGTTTCATTACTTGAGTCTAATAAGCATATAGCATTCGTATTTACATGGTTTGACAGCCGTGCAAGATATCTGTTAGAAAAGTTTGGAATTTCACTCTTTACAAATGGGATATCTAAGTCCTTGTGTATTGCTTCATTTGTGACAAACCAAGGGGCGTTAACAAGTGCACGCAAAGTTTTGAAAAATGTGTCGCAGAATTTATGGCAAGACTAAGTATGTGGGCAAAAAGTAAGGTGAATTTGGTTGTAAAATGAAAAATCTTTATTTATTCTTGTAAATCAATTTCATCCCCTCTCGATGAAATACACTTATGCCAACGATTTTTCCAATCCCCGAAACATGCCAAATAGTCCATTTCCGGTGTAGCCATCAGCACCTTCTTCGATTCAGCTTTTATCTTCTCAATCGACTCGAAACGCGTTCCCCGGAGTGGTCTCTTGAGTTTTGGGAATAGCCCGAAGTCGCACGGAGCCAAATCAGGCGAATACGTTGGTTGCGGAACGATATGCGTGGAATTTTTGGCGAAATGGTCACGAAAAACGAGTGCAGTGTGAGACGGTGCATTATTATCGTGATGCAAATACCAAGAGTTGTTGGCCCATAATTCTGGTCTTTTTAGACGAATTGCTTCACGTAAACGAAGCATAACGCGCAAATAATATTCCTTATTAACAGTTTGGCCAGGTGGAAGGAATTCATAGCGTACCACACCACGAAAATCGAAAAAAACTGTCATCATGAACTTTATTTTTGAACGACTTTGACGTGCTCTTTTCGGTCTGGCCTCGCCTTTAGCACGATATTCGCTTGATTGGTTAGTTGTTTCAGGTTCGTAAGCATAAATCCAAGTCTCATCTCCCGTAATGATGCATTTGAGCTTGTCCTGATAGTCTGAAAGCATTGTTTCACACACATCAACGCGACGACTTTTTTCCAAGAAATTGAGAGTTTTCGGTACCAAACAAGATTTGACTTTTCGTAGGCCCAAATGGTCTTTCAAAATGGTTTTCACAGATCCTTCTGATATTCCGATCATATCAGTAAGATCTTTAACAGTCAACCGACGATTTTTGAGCTCTAACTCCTTCACTTTATTGACGTGTTGGTCATCTGTTGACGTCGATGGTCGTCCGGAGCGCTCCAAGTCATCAACAACACGTTCTGGACCCTCTCTGAAGTCTTTGTACCACTTGTAAACATTTTTCTGCGACATGGTCGAATTACCAAATGCCTTCTGCAATATGCTAAACGTTTCCGCAGCCAAAATTTCATTCCGCAAACAAAATTTGATGGCACTTCTCTGCTCAATCAAATCGGACATTGTAAAAATCGAAAAATGCACTCTTGGTCGTTTGGTAAACACAAGCGTAAATATATTACTGATAATAAAATTCACATGAAAGTTGACCCAGATGTTATTAACAGTGCTGCCAACTCATGAAAAAAATAAAAAGAGCGAAATTTTAATCCCGCACAGTTTGACAAATAAATTCACCTTACTTTTTGCCCGCAGTATACTCGTATGAGTTCATTTAATTGCCCATTCTGCTTATTCGTTTAGACCAAAAAATAAATAGTGCAAAAAAATATTTTTTATTATAATTCACTAATTATAATTAATTTTGTATTTATACCGTTAATCTCAAATGAAACAACGACGCCTAGTATGCATATACATATACATAAATTTATTGCTAACTAAAAACCGAGCCCTCACCAACTTAAGCCCTAACGGTGTTATCAGATCAATTTAGTCTAAGCGGAGTTTCGCAGCTACTTAAGGGGGGACCCTCATTTATCGGGTCAAAAAAAGCGATCTTTTGGAAATAATTTTAATCTATTCTACAACTATTTAAGAATATACTTTCAAAATTTCAAGTCGATATCTGTATTTTTGAAGGAGTGACAAAATTTTTAACAGGACGCGACGGGTGGCCTGATCGCCTGTATCCAAAACTTTAAACGCGTTTTTCTCGAAACATCATTTTTCGATTTTGTGTACACAATTGAGAACGCTGTATTGAACCAATCAGGCTTTACAATAGCTCATTTTAAAGATAATTAAATTGTTTTCAATGTGACATTAAGTGTTTTTTTAAAAAAAAAGATTTTCATATTTTTTTGTAATTTTAAAGTCAATTTTTATGCATGAAAAATCACTTTTAACATAAAACTGGGTAAAAAATATCAATTTCGACATTTTTTTTTTAAATCAAAATGTCACATCGAAGGTATTATCCTTAAGTTTTAAAATAAATTTGGTTTTTTTATTTCAGAAAAAAATTCAGAGCGCTAGAATGTACACAGATAGAATGAGGTGCCATGGACGAGGTGTATATTTCCATACTTAAAATGTTGTTTTTTTCTTCTCCGAAAATTTTTGTAGACAGTCAAGACATTTATTAAAGTACTTTATGAATTACAAAACGTTTGAAGTTATTTTACCTGAGAAAAAAATTCCCAAAAATGATGCATTTTTCGACCGTCTAAATGAGGGTCCCCCCTTAATATAAAAAAATATCTAACTTAGCTTTAAGTAAATCACAACAATGCGATTATGTCAGATAGGATTTTATTTTCCGCTTTGCGCTTACCATTTCATGGAGATAGTCACCACAAGCGGCAGCAGCATAATGGAGATTCCAATTATCAACGCATAATTATTTTTAAATACTGCAAAGAGAGAAAAAAATTGTGAGCTTGTGTATGGAGATTTTTAAATAAAGAAATAATTTATTTGCGTATATATAAATGAGTGCATATACAGGTATGCATGTTTCGTTTCTACTCACCCAATTCGATTGCAGTTGGATCCTCCCTTACCGAGTAGGCCGTGGCGTTGCTCATACGCTCCGTAGACGTTCCAGCATAACTGCCATTCGCAATCATGGACAATGGTAAGGTCTCGTTACCACTGCGAGTTAAAAGCTCTTCCTCCAGACTGCTTGGCATTGCTGCGGCTGGTTGGCCAGCCATCATCTCACCGGAGCCCGCCACATCAACGCTCAGTTCATCCTTTCGCAGATTATTTACGCCATGGTTCACTGTGAAGTGTGCATAATCGACTACGTGGTGCGCCTTGTTGTGCAATGCCGTTGGATTGCCGAACGGGTAAGAGCCCTCGACTCCATCAAAGCCACCACCGCCGACGCTCTCGTCTATCAGATCGCCGCCATACTGCATGGACGACTCAACGAGTCTGTCGACGTCATTGCCATTTTCATCCAGCATGTTGTTCTCGTACATGCCTGAGTGCTGCTGGTTTGCTTCGTCGGGCATGAAATCGATTTCCTTGAGTTCAATTTGCGGCGGTAGTTCACCTATAACGGGCACACCAATCGACATTTCTGGCAAAATGGCAGGCTGTATAATGACGTCTGGCAGCAGTGAGGACGTTGAAGGAATTGTGGTGGTGGCGCCTGTACCTGACAACTGCTCTACTTCCATTACAGATTCGCCAACATAGGTAACATCCAATGGGGGTGCCCCGTCACCTTGGCTCCGAAATATCTTCAGTGAATCGGCGGTGTTGCGTAGTGGCGAAAGAATGATGTCTTCTTCGTAGCGATGTTGCTGCGGTGACAGCTGTTCGTCCAATCTGGCTGCATTCGGATGTGTGCTGGCTAAATAATTTGCCGGAAAGAACTGATTCTCTAATCTAGTTTTCCGAATTTGCTGTTGCTCATAATTTGTGTTTGCGGTGGGAAGAGACTCACCCACTTTCACTTCAGTATTGGAAATGTAGAAAATTGTGTCCGAGTCCCGATCTATTGTCGGCTTACGTGGTGGAGGAGGCGGAGGCAATGGTGGCTTTGGCAACGCGTTCTCTTTTTTCAAGTCAGCCAGGAAGAGCTCGTCGGACATTTGTGGAGGTTTAACCTTAACCTCGGGTGGAAAATATTTGATGTCTTTCAACTCAACATCCGACTCAGGATCGGAACGAAAAGTGAATATCGGGTTGGGGTTCTCTGCACTCATTAAACTCTCAGTGCTGTTTTCGCCCGTATCGATTATCTCCACCACTAAAATCTCATCTCCTCGCTCGACATTTTCTCGAGTGCTGGACTCACTGTTGCTCGGTGCAAGTGGTTTCATTGAAATGGCTTTTGCGGTTTTGGCCAACAGCTCATCCATGTGATTCGTTCTGAAACCGCTGCCCGTGTAATCTGGCTGCCGGTACGAAAACTCCAGATCTTCACTCTCATTGCCAATGCCCTCGGAGACGTTGATATGTATTTCAATAGCGGCTGGTTCCGGCTTGCCGGAGGCCACGCTTAGATGCGGGGCTACGCTCGACTCCTGTGTGGCGTAATCGGCTCTGTCCACAACATATTGTGTGAAACGTTCCTGTGGTGCGGCTGGTGGCTTGGTAGTGCCCACGTGCGTATCCAGCTCAGCTTCCAGCGGCAAAGCATAAAAGCCGTCACTATCCTTAAAGTTCGTCGATGCTACTATGGAGTCCACAGTAGAGTCGTACACCTCTACTTGAATGTCAGATATTTTCGACTCGGTGCGTACATTGCTTACACCTTTTGGTGGACTAAAAAATGTTTGTTGTTGTTGATTTTGTTTATGTTGAGATGGTTTGTAATGCATTGTCGATTTTTCTTCACCACCACCCGCAGGCTTAGTGTTCAGCGGTAGGCGCGTAGTACTCATCATCGATTCCGGAACCTGAAAGACGGTCGTTGAAAGCATGGGCGTGCTCGGCTCTGCAGCCATTTGTACAAAGGCGGCCGAAACTGGCGCTGGCGCTGAAGTTGTTGTGGTCGTCGGATTTTTGTTTGCTACTACATCGAATGCTTTCGGGACCGCGGCGTTGTTTTGCTCCATCAATGCAGTCGGGGCTAAGATTTCTACAATGCGGCCATCGCGCAGCTGGGATTCTATGGCGGACTCATGATGCTGTTGTGATGGCTTACTTGCATGCACAACACTGAAACGTTTCTCCTCCATTAGTATTGGGCCCAAGTAGCCATTATGCACTGGCTTCAGGGTGGGCGTTGCTTTAGCGAAATTTTCGGCATTTTTTAGGTAACGTGGCGTTGGTGGCCCTTCTGTACTGCTGGCGACAATACTGTGCTCAACCATGGTCAGTGCTTCTACGGGGGGTGTGGTTTGCGGCAGCACGTCGCTTTGTCTGGTGTTTTCGTTTTTAAACATTTCTGCGGTGTCAACAAGATTTGTTGTTCTTGCGCCGGCGGTGGTATTATTTTCGGCATGTAATTCCGTGCTCACATTTATGTCAGGAACCGGCAAGTAATGCTTATCGGTGAGCTGTTTTTTTCGTGTCTTTTTGACACCATCATGGCCATCGTCGTCGTCGGCGCTGGTGTTATTGTTGCCATTGCGAAGTTTCTTTGCCTTCGGAATCGATTTTAAATCATGTTTTTCCAAGTCAATGAGTTTTATGATGCCCTCACTCCCACTAGTATCGTCTTTGTCTCGCTTGACGGCCTTAATGCCTTCATGTCTGCCAATAACGGCTTCATCGCGTTGTAACTGTGCCGCCACCTCCGCATCGGTCTCCAATTCGGCTTTCTTGCCTTCGCGGTTATCAGGCACATCGTCAATAAAAATGATGCCACTATCCGTGTTCGTCACCCCTTGGGTGGCTTGCTTTGTTAGCGCACTTTTTGTTGTCGTTTCAGAAGGGTTCGCAGGTATTTTTGTTGCCACTGAAATTGAAGTAGTTGCTTTTTGCGCTGTTTCTGTGCTAGTTGTTGCTCTGCTAACGTTTATGGCCGGTTGTTTGGCGGATATGGCTGCGTCGCCTGCAGGTGGCACGGACGATTGTGGAAGATTATCGCCAATGTTTGTAGAGCTCCTTTCAATTACTGTACTCAGGAGAGTGGAACTGTCGTTGAAAGATGTTGTTACTGTCGGGCCACTTCGACTGACACCATCAACTCCAACAGTTTTTGTGAATTCGGTGGTTGTTATTTTACTTGTTTTTGCTGGCTGATGCTCGATAATGCCACTGCTAGTAACTGTTTCGACAGGTGTTGTTGTCTCTTGTGGAGGTTTTGTTGTTACCGTTATCGCTTTTGGCAGCGTTTCAATTTGGATTGCAATCAATGGCGCATTTTCTGTTGTCGCTGAGATTGCCTTTTTTGCAATTTCCATTACCGCTGCGTCTGTTGGTGCCGCCGTTGATGTTGTCTTTGCCGTTGCCCCTGCCGTGGTGTCGTGCGACTCGATGAATGTTGACGTTGCAGTCACTTTTTCTACATTTCCTGACGATGTTACTTTATCCAGCTCAATGCCATGAAAGTTTGTTGCCTCCGCAAAGTCCAAAGCTATGCCACCTCCATCCTTCTCAATTGCGCTTTCCACTGCTTCATTGGAGCTGCTCGTGCTGGATGCCGTTGCTGTAGGTGCCAAGGTGACTTCTGTTGCAGCCTCGGTTGATTGTGGCATATTGCCAGCTGCTGCAGACACAACGGCCCCGGATGTGCTTGCCTTGTTGTGTGTGATACCCTCGCTGCCAAGTTGTGATGACTTACGGGTGACTTTAACGCTTTCCGGGGCCAATGAGCCGACGCTCGAATTTGTAATATTTTCTTTGGCGGAAGGTGCGGCTGCCAAGCTCTCCCCAAAGTGTTGTAAGCTCGTGTTTGTTGCCAACTTTATAGTTTTAGTAGTTTGCATAGGTGGAACGGCGCTAGTGGTGGTAGCTTCTACGCTCCGAGTTACCGGATTTGCAGTGGTAGTTGCCTTTGCCACTAACGTTGCATCACCTAACACGTCTTGTGTCTTTGAGACTTTTTCCTTACTCTTCTCTCTTCCTTTTGCCGCATATTGCCACTTCTTTCCATGTTGCAATTTATATGATTTACCTTTTAGTTTCGGTACGTTACCTTTGCTGCCAAACTCCTCAATGTTCCCTTCACTCGATGCCTTTGAGGCGCCTTCGACTGCTGGAACTGCAGCGCTCGGAGCTATTGTTGTGGCCGTGCTCGCGTGCACAATTTTTGGCGTTATGCCAATTTCCGCCGACGTTACAATCAGTGTGGGTGTATTGCCCTCCACGCTAACCGTCAAATGATGAGTAGGCGCCGTGTCGCCGTACTGCATCTGCAACAAAAGCAATGCACAAAGCCAAAGACTGGCTAATGCACTCATGTTTACTAACAGCCCCCTCGCCATTTCCCTTTAAAATGCACTTTTACTTGTTGTCCAGCTGCTCGCTCAAAGCCAATGTTTCACAGATTCCCCCTCGTCGCTCCTACACACTTTATGAACTCATCCAAATTGTATAAAGTGTTGCATACATTGTGGCCCCCATTTTCATTGGAAGTAAATTACAAAAAAATCCTAAAGTATGCACCGCGCTTATGGTGCGCGTTACACGTGACAAGGTCGTTGGCGTAGTGCGTAAATTGTGTAACTCCTGCCCCAGCGATGGCTGTGCGCGCTGAGATAAAGTTTTCAGTGATGTAATACGCGACAATGGCACCACCAACAACGACCGCAACAACTTCGATGCAGGGCGTTTGCTTGTTTCTACTATTTTGTTAATGTTTTGCGCCAAGTGAACGAAAATAGAAAGAACGACTGACGCATTTAGTGCTCTAGAAAAGTTTCCAAGTTCGTTATACACTCGTTTCGTTTTGACAATGGTGATGCGCGTGCAAAGACTGAGTCCGTCCGACTTGTTGTTGTACTACGTGCAGTGCAAACTTTCTCGCCAGTTTATAAAACACGGCGCTGAATGCTGACTGCGGTTGTCGATGAGGTCGCTCTCGAGGCAATGGTCTAAGTGTTGGGCTCCGGTGGGAAGCTGGCGTATGGTGTACGCTACTTTGTAGTCTGCGAGTCTGGGAAGAAGAAAGAAGAAGTGTATTGAATAGTGCGGAGGGTACACAATGAAATTAGCAGCGAAAAATTCAATTTAAAGACATTTGGAAACTTTCACAACTCTAGCAGGGAACTTTCAGCTGGGGAAAACGGGCATTGAAGGTATCTGTATGCGTTTATGAGCGTACCAACACCTATCCGTGACGCGCTGGCAAGTTACAAAGCTGTTAACAACTATGTATATCAGGTTATTACTATTTTTTATACATATTTGCTTAAAAATGAAGGTATTTCTGCTCGCTTGCAAGATGTTTTGTGGATGTACATGCATTCATGTATTGAATTTAACATTAACACAGTGGCAAAGTGTCCAGAAATACGAGGTGTGGCAGTTAAATAACAAACCTGATGTTGCTATATAAGAAGCATATTTATTTCTTCACTGACTGTCAATTAAAAAACTATTTAAAATTTATTATATAAAAATTATTATTGTACTCTTACTAAAAAAGAAGTATAACATGGCCAAAGTACGGGAACCTTTAGTTTCACTTCTGTAAAGTAGTCGACAGCCTCCGTTCACAATGTAGTTATTTTGTTTTTGTTGTAATAAAGCAACGAATCGTTTTATAAACTACTGAAACTGATAACCTCGCTCGACACATTCTGAATTATTCTTTTCTCAAATGTCATATTTTTGTTTCTTTTACGTTGCTAATGCAAGGCAAAATATACTTTCATCAAAGTTCGACTTTGTAGAAACCAGAGCAATTTTTTAAATATTTAAGACAATTATTTGCCTCCCCGATACCAGTAAGACAAGTAAGTAACAAATGAATCGCTTCTTTGTTTGCGGCTACCTCCGCTTGCAAGATACCAAGAGACCTGAATTTGAACTTATTGGGAAGCTTCTCGCAGAATACTCTTCCCCCAACCCTTCCGTCAAACGTTGAGCCATCCGTGAGCATGTTTAGAATACTTTGTCTCCAAATGGTGTACACCGCCCACTCCTCCCTTGAGGGGATATGAATGGAAAGAGTTCCGCTCGAACCTAGCGAGGGTGTGCACCGGTCAGTCGACATGGAATGAACTCAAACTATCAGTCAACACTTCACTTTTGTCCCGAAATCTACACTGAGGCACTTCGAGTGAATTTGTTAACTTCTCCGTGTTAACGTATGTGAAACGTTTTTAAGAAAGATTGGTTTCGAAGTTAGGGTGAGAAGTGTCCCAAGCGGAAAAGGCTGCAACTATAATATTTTTTTCTTATTTACTTATTATTTTTATTCCTTTATTTATATTTATTTTATTTTATTTTATTTCATTTTATTTTATTTCATTTTATTTTATTTTATTTTATTTTCGAGTCCCTTGACTTTGTGTAGGTTTTTTCTTTATAATTAAATTTTTTTTTTACCTTAACTCAATAATTTCACTACAATATTTTCACCCCATATGTATGTAATATAGTATTAGTTGACACGCCCAATAAATTACTATCCACCTGCGCACACACCCACAAGCAATTTTCCTCACGTGAAAACTGCAACACAGCCCGAAAAATTCGTCGGAAAAAGTAGGTTTTGATGTGTTACAACGAAGCCTGAAAAACTGATTGGGAAAAAGTCCTTAATCTATGACAGTTTTTAAATAAATTCGAAAAAATATATTTGAAGAACTTCGGAACAATTTATGTGGTGAACAAAGAATTTTGATAAAATCTGAATTCAATAATTAAAATGTGAATTCAATAATTAAAAGTACAGTCAAGGATTTGACCTGATATTGCCTTGTACCTATATTCCCTGTAATGCCATTTAGTACTCTTTCAATTTTTAGTATAAGAGAATCTGCTTGTCTTATGCAACCTAGTAAATGCATTCCACACAAACATAAATTTAGTGTTTGTATACATACGGCCGCCGTAGCCCAATGGGTTGGTGCGTGACTACCATACGGAGTTCAGAGAGAACGTAGGTTCGAATATCCGAAAACACCAAAATGAAGAGAAGGTTTTTCCTAATCGCCCCTCGGCAGGCAATGGCAAACCTTCGAGTGTATTTCTGCCATGAAAAAGCTCATCATAAAAAATATCTGCCATTTGGAGTCGGCTTGAAGCTGTAGGTCCCTCTATTAGTGAAGCAACATCAAGGCGCACACCACAAATAGGAGGAGGAGCCTGGCCAAACACCCAAAAAGGGAGTACGCGCCAAACACGTAAATTCATACGGATTGCCAAATATATTTCCAGCCTTATTGACATCACTTAGCAATCGAAATCCAAAAAAAAAACCCATATTGGGTACACAGGAACTCGATCTCGAACACATTGAGCCGAGTATGGAAGGGAATCTGCCACAATATGAGAAAAAAACAACAAGGTGATTTTCCATTATGCCACTGCATACCCACATCTTGTTAAAGTCCCAAACTCTAAATTAGGACACTGAAATGGGAAGTCTTACTCCTACTGCCGGTTGCCCAGACAATACTCCTTCCGACTATGACTAAAAGAAAAATGCGTGGATTCGGAGACCGCCTCACGGCGTTGAGCTTTTAATATGTAGTTCGTGTGATACCCTGGTTAGACATGAACAATACCTTCGAAAGTAAGTTTGTAAGTATGTGACCATTTCTTTAAGCGTAAAAAAAAATAAAATATTTCTATTTTCAGAATAGTTCGGAAGTTAAAGCTGTTGGCAGAGTTCGAAGAACGTCCACATATAGCGGCAAAACATTTCCGATAACTGTTGAAGATGGTGTGAAAATAAATTAAAAAATCTGCTATTAACTGTTTGGGCTAATACAAATACAATTTCCGGTAATTCAGTTTTGAGCGGATTTCGTGTTCTATGCAATTTCTGACCTAAAATTAGGAATGCTCCTTTTTGATGGATATTAAATCGTAGTGTCAAATGCGTAGCGGGGATGCAGTTTTAATGGAAACATTTTTTAGGTTTATTTTGCTGCTGCTCACTTTTTAGTCATGCCACGCAGAACAATATGTAATTTCGTTTTTGTTTGAAGTTCCAAGTAGTCTTGCCATCTGTGGCTTAAGCGAAAAAGGTGCAGCACGAGTCATAATCCATTAATATGCCCACGGGCTTAAAAAATTAAGGCCAAGTTTCTCCTGAAATTTAAAGAATTTCCCTTAATTTCCCAAATAGAGAACCCTATATCAAAAACTGACCTACGACCGCTGTAGAAAAATGTTGCTATTTTTACAATTATGTTAAGTCACAGATAGGGTTCGGACCCAAGCTTCCTAATAGCAAAAATTTGCAAAAATTTCTGTCGGACTATACATAAAACTTTATGGTCAAGTTTAATGTCCACAAAAACAGCATTGCAAAAATGAATGACCACAATATCTTAGAACTATCTTAACCCGGTGGGGGTGAGGTATGTGAAAATATTTATTTTTCCTTCCATATTTCTTATATAATATAAGCATTGCTGCAGGCAATCGGACGGGTTGCGGATAGTGAATTGCAGATGCGGAGCTTAGAATAAGTTTTTCTTAAGAAATAAGCAGTACGAGTATTCGGGCGTAGTAGGCTGGCAGTGGGCTCTGTACCACTTTATAAAAACTAAAACGTTAAATCCATCACCGACAAGGCGGCACCTTTTAAAAAGCATTTAGCCCAAAACAGCATC
>JAYXIM010003720.1:0-13231 GCA_037575425.1 Anastrepha fraterculus
TTATGTTAGAATATTAAATCTTCTTCTATCAACTCTTCTTAACATTGAAAACTTTTGTACACATTTTAAAAAGCATTTGAATTTACTGAGCTAAAGCCATAGAGGGATAATCGTTTCTTCCGGTCCACAATCCTTAGTCAGACATAGGGCATCAGGAGGTGAATTCATCGTAAAAATTAGCAACAAAAAACTAGAAAATACTGAAAAACCATAGAGACATTTTTACAAAAAGAGTACCTTATCTAGTTACATAACCTGAAATATAGCAAAAAATCGTTCTCTTAACAAAAAAGTGTCTCTTTACATCAAACTCATACATTAATTTGTACATAACCATAACACATTTATTTAAAAAAAAATCCCATATTTTAAAGACAATTTTTCACGCATACGAAGTTCTTTAAGTAATTCAATCAAAATTTGGAATTTAATTTTCTTTAAATGGGCATTTTAGTGCGTTTTTATATCCAAAGCTAAGCAACACTGCAGTAGCGAGAGAGAGATTTGACTGCTGAAAGGAGAATAACACCAACAATAACCGCAATGGCAGGCACTGCGACCAGATGTTAAAAAAAAGTAAAGCTAAAAAAACTAAGTGAAATATGGAGCTCATTTTTAAAATATGTATATTTTACAACATTATACACATTACATTTTAATTAGAAAAGGCTAGAAAAATGAATAAATAACTAAAACTCCGAGAATAAATAACAAAAAGAATGCTAAAACAAGTTATGGAAATGGTAATCTGGCCATACTGGCTAATACGACGTCACTCATTGTCAAATTTGCTGAGAGCAAAGTAACGGTACCACGAAAGGTGCCATCTCATTACTCTTTCCATCATGAGATTATTATAAGTAAATACATAATACCATATGCATAAAATCAAAATATAATGAAAATAAAATCAAAATATAACCAAAATAAAATCAAACTATAATCAAAATAAAATTAAATTATTTTCCAGCGTTAATCTTGTCATTTAATAGCCACACCTCGTACGTATGTTGTATAAATAACTATAAAATTCACATAGATCCACCGTAAAGTTTGAATTAATAAGTATAAATACATACCCACATATGTATATACATATTTACTTTATAAAGTATGTATGCGCATTACTATATTGTCACTAAAGCAACGCTGAAATCCTAGGTACGTTCATATCTATGTATTTAAGTGGAAGCTGACTTTGAAGCAAGCCACTTGCGTCTCAATATCCCTGCGGACTCTCACTCACTTGTCTACATGAGTGTATTCCTACATATATAAATACATACACATATGTAACTGCAATGTCCGTGATACTGATAGCAATAAATCGACAACAGACAATTGCCAATCAGAAATTGATTTACCTAAACAATAATTTTGAAATAAATCCCAAGCATTATTTTAGATAATTTTAGCATTATTAATAATAATAGATAAATTTAACATTTGTATAGTTGTGTTGGCCTTTTTCCAACAAGAACTTAACTGCATTGCAAAGCTTATTAAATTTCAGAGACATCAAAGCATTTCCAACGGAATAGAGTTAACAGAAGAAAAACAGCCTTTTTTGGTTTACATTTGAGGTTTGGTGACAACAGACGGTTAGCAGAGTTTTTTGCATTTTTAAGCAAGCAAAGAATATCAACTGTAAAGGCTTCTGTTTTGCTTGTTGGGCATTTCTTATTCCTAAATATTGAGAACATTTACTTCATTTCTTACAGAAAATATATATTTATGTTAAAAATAAAATAAGTGATCCTTTCTGTACCAAAGGCTTTTTCATGTACTAGCAACAACTAACTATGTCTGCGCCTGAAAGCATTACATTGCATTACAATTGCGCTCACTGTTAACATAACATTTAATGTTAGGTCAGAAGAGTTATGCAAATCCGTTCTGAAAGAGAGTTTATATGAACATTATTACAACAATTCCCTGAGAATTTTGGTATTCAGTTATAAAATATATGCTTAAATATAGTAAAGTGAAAACTTAAAATAATAAATGGAAAAAATTAAAAAAATTGAACAAAAGAAATAGACAAAATGTGAATGTGAAACTGAAATTGATGTACACAGTATGTTCAATAAATAACAGAACTTTTTATTTAAATCATGGAACACTTAGAGCTATCTATTAAACTTTGAACATATTGAAAAGGTACAATCGTCAGCTTTCAACTGCAGCCAACTTCATGTTAATCGTTTGACAGGTTAAAAAGTTACGCGCCTTTTATTGACAGTATGTTTTGTGATTGTGTCGTAAAAATACAAAGGAGCAACGAGCAAATATTAAATTCTGTGTTAAACTTGGAAAAACATTTAGTGAGACATACGAATTGATGCAAAAAGTTTATGGTGATGATTGTTTAGCTCGTTCAAATGTATATAATTGGTTTAAACGATTTAAAAATGGTCGTGAAGATTTGAATGATGATGAAAGACCTGGTCGTCCAGAAGTAAGTAATCGTGCTGAACTGGTGGAAAAAGTCCGCGAAATCATTGCTGTTGATGGAAATTCACTGTAAGAATGTTGGCTGAAGAATTAAATTCATCTACTGGTACTATTTGGAAAATTTTAACTGACGATTTAGGTAAAAGAAAGGTTTGGGCACGCTTTGTTCCACACCAATTAAATGAAGATCAAAAAATCGCCCGTGTAGAGCATTGTAAAGACATCATTTCAACAGCTGAAAACGATCCAGATTTTCTTGATTCGATCATAACTGGTGAGGAAACATGGTGCTTCAAATATGACCCTGAAACTAAGCGTCAATCTGCAGAATGCAAGACGAAAGGGGAGCCAAAAGCAAAGCAATTGCGTTTTCAGAAGTCAAGAATCAAAACAATGTTGATCATGTTCTACGATTCCAAGGGTATTGTACACAAGGAATTTGTTGCAGAAGGTCAAACTATTAATGGAGAATACTATTTAAAAGTTTTACATCGTTTGTGGTCAAGAATTGTTCGTGTAAGACCTGAATATCCAGAGGGGAAACAGCTGTTTTTATTGCATGATAATGCATTACCTCACAAATCCAAAAATGTTCGTGAATTTTTGATGCAAAAACATATTTGTGTCATCAATCACCCTCCTTATACTCCTGATCTATCACCATGCGACTATTTTCTGTTCCCTAAATTGAAAACTGCCATGAAAGGTGCGTTTTATGATGATATTACAGCCATGCAGAAATTGGTTGATCGTTCTGAACGTTGTATTGAGTTTAATGGTGACTATTTTGAATAAAAAATAACTTTCAAATACAGTACGATACGTGTTTTATTCTACATCTAAAAAGTTATGTTATTTATTGAACATACTGTGTAGGTCAGAAGAATAGAGTTTGAAAAACGTACCGAAGAGTTTTCTAGCGAACTTCAATGATAATAATTGACTGCCAGTTTATAGGGCAGGCCTTTAAGATTAATAATCAGTTACAGGAACAGTCAGGATGGATTTTTGTATATTTCTTCATTTTGGATGCGATTCTGGTCTATAGAATTGTCAAAATTTTAATTAATTCCAAGTGAAATCACACAAAAATAAAAAACACCATGTACTTTGGATTTTCTTTTGTTTTTGCGACACCCAACTGGGTTTACCTGCAAAACACTTTTTTATTTTGTTTACGATATATTTTAAATAAATTACAAATACTTGGCATTTATAAAGCCCATTAAGATTAAGTGTATACAAGAATAAACTATTTAAAAATGGGTTTTCGATATTTGAAGAATCGAAATTTTAATGCAGAATATAAACTTTGCATACACTTTATAACATTCACTCTTTAACTCTCGGCACACTCCCGATCCCGAGCTCGGAGCTCGACTTACAAAAAATCAAAAAATTGAAAATCATTCAAGAGTGACTGTTTATTTCCCTTTATAGTACGAGTTTCTGAAAAATGTACATTTTTGCGGTTTTTAAATTGTGATGAAATACTCAAAGTCTGTCTTAAATTTCCTACTGGGTAGCATCACATCCAAAGTTTGTAAAGTGTACAAGTGTACGCACATTTATTGAGTACCAGTTCATAGATATGTATTTAAGCGAGATAATGATGCAGGAGGAGAATGAATGAACGCAGCTGATGATGACATTTTGTGAAAATACAAACAACCTGACCGGAATGGATAATTAGATTTTTCCTTTAAGCAACGCACGACATTCTATATACATATATATGCACGAGTATGTAGGGCCACGACTTTGCCAGCGCAGAATAGCAACAACCCGATAGAAACCGAATACAAACATACATTCACACACAGCCAATATAAAGAGCGCTCTTAAGGTTTCTCCACCGGCTAGTATTACTTTTCAATACTCCTGTGCTCTCCGCCCCATTGCTGTATTGGAATTCGTTCAATACATCTAACTATGTATGTGTTTTCGATGAACAAATATACACACACACACATAGATTTGTATAACACGTTTGTCTACATTGTATATTTGCTTATATGCTCTCCAGCCACTCTCCAGCTACTTCCTTAGAGACTTTGACAACTAAATAAATTCCACTTTATTGCATCGAAGAAAAGAAATCATTCTTTTGGTTGCCACCATTGGCCTCATCAATGTTGTCATCACACAACCATAACCACAACCACAACCCAATCCCTCTCAGCTCTTTTCAATTCATTTTCACCAGCTGCTGGCAGCTTCCCTATGCTCCATGAACGGTTTATCAATGACATTGTGCGTTGTGCGTAGGTTTGAGGAGATAACTCTTCGACCACTTCTGCCTGCGTCAATTCGTGTATGTATTTGCCTGTATTTTTAAAGCTATACTTCTTTTTTTCTATTTATTCTACTTCTTGTTGTTATTATTATTAATTTTGCTGTTGTAGTCACTGAAGCAGCAGACGCGTTGAAGGCGTGATTTGTCCACGCAGGCGGCAGCAGACTGTGGTGTTAAGACCGGAAATGAGTTTATTGGAATTCCGACAACAGTAGTGGGGCCATATTGAAAAGTGCGAAGAAGAACTTAAGCATAAAATATCATTTTGCAGACTTGCGCTAAAAATAGCAAGTGCTGACGTTAAGATGAGTGCCTTGGCGACTGAGATGTGAACAATTCGATTAAAGTTTCGTTTTTATACAAAAGTTGTGATGCCAAGCATATGTTTACTTAACGTTACTACCTAACTTTTTCAAATAAAGCGGTAATGAGCGAACATTTGTGAATTTGAAGTTTGATTATCGAGACATAGATTTTAATGGAGTTATACTTGAATTTATCTATTACACAGAAATAATAGGAGAAATAAATTTTTAGTATGTGGCACCATTTACATTGTACTTAATATTTAACTATACGAATGTTACGAACTTCAGGATTGTATAGCAGCACAGTAGTACTACTACCTCGTTAGGAGGCAAGCCACATAGACTGGTAGAGGAAAGCCCAGAAACGACAACAGCAGTTGTAACTTCAGTTGCAACAGAAGCTGCTTAGCAGTGAAAATGAACCGTTTTAGACAGACCGACGATAGATACAGACTTGAGTCAATCACTCACTACAGTATCAAACAGAAGACAAGACAATAGTTTGTAAGCCTCGGGCTATTGCACATTTTGTGATGTTTCGCTTCCCCCGCAACAGCTTATGAAGGCAGGTGGGCGCCTAAGAGAGTGGAACCTGGACGCAGAAACCTGTTGTATCAATAGACACAAATGCTACTCCACGTTGAAGAAATGCTAACGCGATTCCAGGGGAAATCAGCAGAGAAGGAGGAATGTTATAGTGCTCGTGGGGGCATGCCCCACATACCACTGGTGTGACAGCATCTTTGATAATGTGTAGGAAATTTTGATTTCAAACTCCTTATAAAAAACGAAAAAACAAAAAAAAAAAACAAAAAAAAAAAAACAAAAAAAAACAAATGAAAAAAACACAAAAAATATAAAAATGAACAAAAAACATCAGAAAAAGAAAATAAAACAATAAAAAGCAAATAAAAAAAAACAATAAAAAGCAAATAAAAAAAAACAATAAAAAGCAAATAAAAAAAAAACAAAAAAAAAAGTATGAAAAAATATAAAAAATCAAAAAAGAAAAATTATGAAATAACTAAAAAATTATAAAAAAATAATTATAAAAAAAATTATAAAAAATAATTATAAAAAAAATAAAAAAAAATTATAAAAAAATTTATAAAAAAAACATAAAAACTAATAAATAAAAACAAACAAAAAACCAAAAAAACAAAAAAAAAAAAAAACAAATGAAAAAAACACAAAAAACATAAAAGAGAACAAAACACATAAGAAAAAGAAAATAAAACATTAAAAAAGAAATAAAAAAAAAAACAAAAAACAAGGTATAAAAAACTGTAAACAATAAAAAAATAAAAATTATGAAATAACAAAAAAATTATAAACAAAATTATGAAAAATAATTATAAAAAAAATTATAGAGAAGCGCAAAAAAAATTATAAAAAAATGTAAAAAAAAATAAAAATTAATAAATAAAAACAAATAAAAAACCCAAAAAAATTATACAAAACCAAAAAAACAAAAAAAAAAGTTAAAAGAAAAAACTATAAACAAACATAATAAAAAAAACTAAAAAGCAAACAAAAAACCAAAACAAAACAAAAACTAAAATAAGAAAAACCAAAAAAAAAATAAATAAATAAATACAAGGAAATAAACCAAATAAAAAAAAGCAAAGGAAAAAAACGGATCATTTAATCTTTGTCAATAACCATTGACCGACTTTGCCATCTCACTGTTTCTCAACAAATATCTCTAATTTTTTAACTGATCTATCAGCCTCCTGGCCTAACACATGGATCTGTGGTTTTACTTGTACATGAAGTGTTGGATATGAAAACCTAATCCACCAGATGGGGTACTAATTTGCTCCCAATTGTCAGCGCACTAATCGTTTGACAAATTCTAAGGAGTATTTGGCGAAGTACAATATTGATTCGTGTGAGTTTTTGTGTCGTTTCAAAGCCATGGACGAATCGTTGATCAATCACAGGAAGAGTCGAGACAGTAGGCTTTTCGCATATTAAATATATGAAGACGTCTTGGAGCGATTGAACAACGAGAAGTTCTCTTCGACTAAAACAATGCACTGGGGCACAATTTTAAGATTTAGGCAACGATTTGTAGACATTATTTCCAAGGCTGAATCCGACCCAACATTCATCAAATGCATCATAATTGGAGACGAGACGTGTCTTTATAAATACGACACGCAATTCAGACATCAGACGAGTGAGTGGAAAGCTCCGATAGAACCAAGACAAAAAAAAACACGTCGTTTCTCATGAGTTTTATGCATTACAATGCATTTTACATCACGAATTTGTGCCAGCAGGTCGGGCAGTTAATAAGCACTACTATTTAAGCATTATGAGATGTGTACATTAAGCAATTCGCAAAAAAAAGGATTTGCGGGAAAACAACTTGTGGATTTTCCACCATGCACCATCGAATTTACCTAATATAGCTCCTGCAATTTTTTGTTTTTGTGTTTGATCGAGTCAAAAACCACTACGAGGAACCCGTTTTAGCTGCCAAAAGGAAATAAACCTAAAATGGTGATAAACGGTTCACTAGACAGGGCTAGTTTACTGGGGCGGCAGCCCTTGGTCGGGAAAAACCCGAGTCATTCCGGTAACGTAGAACAAGCTGCCATGGGAATGAGTAAAGGAAAAATAGATGGCGACTCTGATGGCGTAATACTACGCTTCATAAGAGCCACGAAATGGTTCCACGAAGGAAGATAAATGAGGTTCCCGTGTAGCACAGTGGTATCACAACGGACCTGTAAGGTCTAAGTGAGTTGGTCGTGCAGACCGACTACCACCATAACCTAACCTGATGGTTATACTGTAAATAGAGGTCCAGAACTGGTTCAAAAGCTGCAGTAAACGTTGTTGATCAGTTTATGGGGAGTACTTGAAAGGCTATGGCTATGTCACTTTTATGCAATAAA
This sequence comes from Anastrepha fraterculus, assembly GCA_037575425.1. NCBI lineage: Eukaryota > Metazoa > Arthropoda > Insecta > Diptera > Tephritidae > Anastrepha > Anastrepha fraterculus. The sequence continues at coordinate 7,965 of JAYXIM010003720.1, forward strand.
CTTGTATTTTGAATTTTCTGTATATATTCCGGGAATTTTTCGATCAAGGTGATTTATATAACTAAGCCTTTTTAATTCAAACAAATTGGTAGTTCAATTAAAATTAAAGTTCAATTCTAGCCAAACTAAAGTACATTTCATCCAACTCGGATCACTTAAATTTTTTTAATTTATTTTGCTTCATTTCGTATTATGTTATGCATGTTAATTTCTCCCATGTTAAGTTGTGCTATGTTGTGCTATGTTATGCTATATTATGCTTTGATATGGTGCCACTTATTACTTTAATTTCAATTCGAATAAGCGTAAATCAGTCGAAAAAAAAATTCAATTCAATTTTCTCTTGCAATATTTTGTTTATTCAGCGCAAATATATTGATTTTCATTTAATTAACTTTTACGTTATCTTTTGCTATGCTTGCTTATTTCACATATTTAATTTTATTTTACTTACAAAACAATAAAAAATAAAACAATAAATAAATAAAAAAAAAATATAATATAAAAATTAAAAAAAAAATAAAATAGAAACATTATGAAAAAAACAAAAAAATTATAAAAAAAATTATAAAAAATAATTATAAAAAAAATTATAAAAAAACACAAAAAAAATTCTAAAAAAATTTATAAAAAAACATAAAAATTAATAAATAAAAACAAACAACAAACCCAAAAAAATTATATAAAACCAAAAAAAATTATACAAAATCAAAAAATTTAAAAAAAATTATAAAAATATAATAAAAAAAAAATTATAAAAATATAATAAAAAAAAAAAACTAAAAAGCAAACAAAAAACCAAAACAAAGCAATTAATTTTTTTATTTATTTTTCGTTTTGTTTTTTATTTAATTCTTTTTTTTAATTATTTTTATATTTTTTTTTATACTTTGTTTTTATTGTTTTTATTTTTTTAATTTTGTTTTTTATTTTTTTTAATTATTTTTTTGAATTTTGTTTTAAATTTTTTTTTAATTTTCTTTTATTTTTATTTTTAATTTTTTTTATTTTCTTGTTATTTTTTTTAATATTTTTTATTATTATTATTTTTGCTTTTTTATTTTTCTTTTTATTTTTTTTTTATTTTTTTGTTTTATTTTTTTTAATTTTTTTTTCTTTTTTATTTTTTATATTTCTTTTTTATTTATTTTTTGTAATTTTATTTTATCTTTTTTATATTTTTTATTATTATATTTTTTTTGTTTTTTTATTTTTCTTTTTATTTTTTAAATTTTTTTTGTTTTATTTTTTTTCCTTTTTACTTTTTACTTTTTTTATTTTTTTTTATTTTTTTTTTATTTTTTATATTTCTTTTATTTATTTTTTTTTAACTTAATTTTATTTTTTTATTTTATTTTATTTTATTTGATTTAATTTTATTTGATTTTGTTTTCTTTAATTTAATTTTACTTGATTTTTATTTTATTTTATTTTTACTTGATTTTATTTTTTTTTTATTTATTTTATTTTATTTTATTTTATTTTTTTTTTTATTTTATTTTATTTTATTTTATTTTATTTTATTTTATTTTATTTTATTTTATTTTATTTTATTTTATTTTATTTTATTTCATTCCATTCCTTTTTCTATTTTTACTCTTTTTGATTTAATGGCCACGCCCAAAAAAAAATACTGTGCCTAATTAAGTGTGGTTTTTGTGCCAAAAAAAGAAGTATAAAAAACCGGGAAAATTAGATATTATATTAGAAACTCAAATGTGTGGGTAATTTACGCAAAAGAAAACGGCATAACAAGCACTGACAAATGTCTGCCATTTTTTCCATATTGTCACCCTATTTTATGGCACATGCAACAGTCATCAACAAATTTTACTTATGCATGACTTCAAGCGCCTCCAACACTTAGAGTACTTTAGCATCGCCTGCCGTTTCCCAGGTCTTCCCGCAGCATAAACAGGAAATAATAAATTCCACGCTCGTACAGTGTTGTCTGCTGCTGCTCTGCCTGTGCCACATTAGTCGCATCAGGTTCAGCCCCCACACGCGCCAACTAACACGCACGCACACAACAGTAAATCCATCTGAATGTGTAGTTGTGGATTCTGTTTCCATGTCGTTGTTGCTTGTTAAGTATCCCCAGCTTTTTGTTGCTCCGCTCCTGTCAGCAGACACAAGCATAACTACACATACACCTAAATATACATAGGGATGTGTATGTGTGTGTGAAGGTTCATATGCAAGTCGGTCATTATACGCTTTGTAAGTAGTTTGATTATACGGTATGTATTTTCTCTCCGCTTTTCGATATACTTTGCATTATTATTGCTACTTCCATGCATTATGCCTCTAATCCGAATTTTAATCTACATAGTCAGATATTTCTTTTTTTTTTATCTTGCCAGCACCTCTGCCTTTTCCTTCTGTGTCACTCCTATTTTCTCCCTCTTCTGTTATTTATTTGCTAGATCGCTTAGGATATTCGTTACTTCTACACGGTTTTACATTTTCATATAAATTTTGTGTTTATCAGGCAAATGCAATCTTAATTCAATGCAATCAAACGCCAGACAATATTCATTATGGCTAAAGGTAAGCAAAATATGTGCGTGGTACTCTGCGTACATCCATCGATTGCGTTCCACTGATGAAATGGTTCTATTGTTTGCTTAGCCTGCTTTCAGGCGCACTGCTTTATACAAAAAGTGCCTTATTTTAAAGCTTTAAAGTTTAAAGTTTAGTAAAGTTAAATACGAATAATAGCACTTGTAGGGGCATCCAACTTCGGAAAGGTGTAGGTTGAATGCCCCGAACTTTCTGTGCGCGCATTGATGTTATCGTACAAACGACGGTCCCTATTACTTTATGGCGCCTTCGCATGCTAAGATTTGTCGTTGTCTGATCTGGGATTTTGGAATTTTAGTATATGCTTGAGTTTGCATCCTGGGTCTATTGTCACATACAAAGGCATCGGGGATACGAACAGTCGAGGCCGGTTCCATAAGTACTCGTGTTTGAGGACAAAGGGCGTTCTTGGGGGAAGTTGGGGTTAACGTCATGTGCTGCCACCTATCAAACGACGGCAAAACAAATTTCAGACTGATTGAAAGGTTAGTTTGGATTTGGCAGCTATTCGAGTGAGACGTGGTTTTCGCTCATATGGAAAAAGAGCAGCATCGTTGGATAATTCGCGTTTCGTTTTTGAATGTGAAAAAATGAGAGAGCAGATCAAGACAAAGTTGGATGCGGTCTATGGGGACGCTTCGCCAGCTATGACCAGAGTTAGATATTGGTTCAACGAATTTAAACGTGGGGCGAGCATCCGTTTTTGATGAGAAGCGACCAGGACGCCTGGTAGACATAGTTATAGAGGAAATCATTAAAAAATCCCACGAAATGATTCTCGCTGATCTTAGAACGAAAGCGCGCGCAGTAACAGAGGTCATGGGTGTGTCGACCGGAACGTCTATTAATATTTTACATGATAAGTTGGCGTTGAAAAAATTGTGGGCCCGATGGGTGTCGCGATTGCTCACGGTGGACAACAAGCGAGTGCGGCTCTTAACTTCGAAGCAGTGTTTGGAGCAAATTAAGCGAGATCCGAAGGAATTTTCGCGTCGAGTTGTCACCGTTGATGAAATCTGGATTCATCATTACACAGCAGAAACTAAGCAACAATCAAAATAATGGATTTCTCTCAGTGAATCTGCTCCAAAGAAGGCGACAGATGGGCTTGACCGGAAAGGTCATGGCGACGATTTTTTGGGACGCCGAACGGCGTCATTTAATGGATTTTTTTAGAAAAAGGAAGAACGATCACTGGACAATACTACAGCGAGTTAGTGGACCGCTTTCACTAAAAATTTAAGGATATACGGCCGCATTTGGCGCAAGAGAAGGTGCTGTCTCACCACGATAACGCACCAACACATTCATCCGGAGTTTGCGCCGCCAAACTGCATGAAATGTGTTATGAATTGCTGCCGCACCCCCCGTATTCAGCCGATCTGGCTCTCTGCGACTTTTACTTGTTCCCTCACATAAAGAAATGGCTCACGGGAAAAAAATGTAGTTCAAATGAGGAAGTCATCGCCTAGACAGACGCGTATTTTGGAAAGTTCGACAAACCCAATTTTTTGGAGGGGTTAAAAATGGCCGGAGCGTTGGGAGTGGTGTATCTTTCTAAAGGGGACTATCTGGAAAAATAAAAAAAAACTTTTTGAAAAAAATTTGTCTTCATTTCTAACACTGCTACTTATTGAGCCCCTCTCGTAATATACTATGGTACAGCATGCAGTATTTTGTTGTATACCGTCGTACAACACTGCACACAACTTATATCTCGAATTTGATGCTATAGCGAGAAAAATTATGAGACATCTCGGCCGGATGCGGCCGCAAGAAAAGCCGAGCCCAACCCAGCTCCATCTTAGTATTGGATGAGTTTGAATGATGTACTGTGATGAGTAGAGGGCCCAATAGACCTTAGGGTCGAAATGCATACCCCCATCATCCACTCATTAATTGTGCATCGCTCGCCATACGAAAAAAAATCGGTACTGTTTTTCCTGAAGTTTACTGAAGTTCATCAGTAACTTGTTGCCGGCTAATTGCGAACGTAAATCAGCCACCGTCGCCGTCGTCGTAAAATGCATGGTCATCATCGCCTCCAATCCCAAGGCTCCTTCTTCCTTCTCTTCTCCATTTCTCCTCTCCCCTGTATGGCATCACAACGGACGAATTCTCAATATTTGTCCAAGTAGGCCCTAAACAGCCATTTAATCTAACCTAACCTTCCATCGGATTTTCAAAATTGATCATAAATTTGAAGGTATCCGCCAATTTATTTCAAAGAAATATTAAGATTTATTAAGTTTAATTTTCTATCGATTTATGGATATAACCTTTTAAAAATTATTCTCGAACAGGCGAAAAAAGGCCAGCCGGAAGATTTAAATAAAAGGTGTTCAAAGGAGGATTAACTTCATTGGAAAAACAACATTTTTTTTTTGGTAAGGCACCCTAGTGTATATAAACAGATATTTTCTGGATATTTTCGGAAGATTTTAATAAAAGGTGTTCAACGGAGGATTAACTTCGGTGGAAAAACAGCACTTTTTTTTTGTGAGGCACTCTAATGTCAATAAGTACATATTTTGTGGACATTTTCGACAATTGTTCAGTCACACGAACCTATGAACCTAATTTTTTCCACAGAAACCTAACCTATTTTTTCCTGTGGAACCTAATTTTTTGCTGTGGAACCCAATTTTTTCCACAGAAAATATTTCATTTTTAAATACTTCACA
>JAYXIM010003721.1:0-22545 GCA_037575425.1 Anastrepha fraterculus
CAAACAAACGGCACACACACACACACACACACACATACAAGTATACTGCTATCAACTATATGCAGTGGTAACTGAACAACTCTAGGAACTGCAAAAAAACGATCAATACCAACAAAACAACGCAAACTGGTATCCGTATTTACAACAAAAAACGTCAGCAACAGCAAACGACAGTAACAGGAGCGATAAAATCAAATCACTCTGTGCCACACATTGCCTATGCCAATGTGCAGTAGAATAACACCAACAGCAACAGCAGTAGCAATGCAGCAGCAAACATTTTCATTTCAGAAAAAAAGACTGATCCATCGATTGCAACAGCAGCAAAACCAAACCATAATCACAAAGGAGGTCTAATACCCCACGAGCAAAAAAGTCGAAAACGATATTGAATGGAAAATCAATGTGAACGGTTAGGAATACAGCGGCATGCATGGAAGTCTGGACAAGAAATTATTTGCTACTAGCACCCCTACTCTATGGACGCAAGCAAATTCGGATAAAGTTTAATCGAACGGGACCCCGGTGGTCTAGAGTTCGAAAATTGAGGGTATTTCCCATTGATGTCGCCTGCAAAAACGGCTGTAGAATCGATGCTGGGAGTATTCTTCCAAAAATTTGAGAGTATATTCTTAAAAGCCTATACTTTCGCAATATCAAAAAACAAAAAATTGATTTTTTGAAAATTCTAGATCACCGAGACGCCTTAACATCACCAGGTAAGTGTCGACGAGTCAGATAAATTCTGAATGTGAACTAAAAGGATTTTTTTTTCACCTACCCAATATAATCGAACCATAAATATGATTTTTAGATATATTTCAACACCAGCGCCACCTGGAGAATACTATTTGCAGAATAAAAATCAGCTTATGACCTGCTCAGAAAAATTCTTTGCTTTTCAATAATAAAGGCTGATCAAATTGGAGGTATTTTTTCCAATACGGTTTTTTTGACAGATCTCGCGTGACTACTGTCAAACTAAATACATAATTTTTTTAAGTATTCATTGATATTTCATCATGGGAAGACTCAAGCCTCATCAATCTTACAATTCTATTACGAAAATCGACACTCTGTGAAAAGTGCTTATCGCGCGGTCAGACCAACTTATGGTGTTCAGCGATGAGGCCCAATTTTGGCATAATGGCTACGTCAATAAGCGAAATTGTCGTATTTGGGTTGAAGAGTAACTTGAAGCTATTCAAGAACAGCCACTACATCCATTGAAAACAACTGTTTGATACAGCTATACGACCTATGGGCTGGAGGAATCATTGGCCCATATTTCTTCAACGACGCGGCTGGCGCCAAAGTAACAATGAATGGCGGTACGCTATCGCGCCATGATAAGTAACTTTTTAATGTCGAAAATTAAAGCACGTGATCTCCACAATATTTGGTTTCAACAAGACGGCGGACGGCGCTACTTGCCAGACAGACCGTGAAACAATGGATTTACTGTGTCGTCGTTTCTCGGACGAGTGGATTGGCCACCGAAATCGTGTGATATGACACCTTTGGACTTTTATCTGGGGGTCTAAAGTTTAAATGCTTTGTGGATAAACCCGCTTCGATGGAGATATTGGAGGCCAACATCACTAAAGTTATTCAGCAGCGAGTCATTCGAAATTGGTTTTAATTAATGGCGCAGTTGCGGCCAACATTTGAAAGGGATTATCTTAAAAAAAAATTCGTGAATGGTTCTAACAAAAATTTGAATTTTCGTTACTTTAATTCAATTTAAAATCGCATACCTCTAAATTGATTCCCCTTTAGAAATCACAATATTTATTTTTTGTTTTGAAAATATTTTCAAGACACCGATACGCCATCATGTTAATGGAAATAGGGAAATTAATGGAAAAAGGGTTCCTTTTCATTTCGGGTTCCTTTTTATTCTCCAGACTTGACCGCCCTCGGATCTCTCAGACTACTATTTTTTCCGCAATTTCAAGAAATGCCTGGCGGGAAAAAGATTTTATTCAAGCATGGAAGTGATTGCCGAAACGAATCCAATTTTTCCAGTTTTTATTTTTGCACGGCCTTTTGAAACGACCCTCGCCCATGAAATTTACTTATTTTATCACATACATATGAATATACGAGTATATCGAGTATGTGAATTCATAAATTAGGTTAACTTTCGCTGTCATTTGAGGCAAGACGTTTTAAATTGCAATTTTAAGATAAGATTCAGTTAGATGGATTGTCTTAATGCGATCCCTTAGAACCCACAATGGGCCTGTATGACACGCAATAAACTACACATTGTTTCTAAACTGCCTAGATTGCGCTGAATGTTGTAAAAATCTCACTTAGAAGTCAAACCCAACTGCGTTTATTTCGAGAATCAAAAGCCATTTTATCCATCTAAGCCAACGATCCTCGAAGAAAGGCTTCCTCAAAAATCTTAGGAATATCATTCAATTTACCTCTCACTCGTTGTTGTTGTAGCAGTTTACTACCTCTTACTCGCCTCTGCAGCTCATTCAAATCCTTTGAATCTGATAGTCAAGCGTAATAGCTACACTTCGTATAAAATGAAAGCGATAACCTGCAGAGATCCAGCTTAGTTCACAGCAGTTAAAGGGTTAGGAATAGTCAGAATTTTGAAAAAAATTATTTTTTTTTTTGCATATTTTGTTAATTTTGAAAAAAGCTTCGATCAGGCACAAGATTATTTATTAATAAAACTAATTTCTCTTGTCCGATTGATTTTAGATGAATCTACAAGGACTTGTGATGACCACCGCAAGGGACTTTTGAAGAAACGGGCTCTACACAAACAGCGATAACCTTTACAATTAGTTTTTTTTTGTAATTTTGCTGAGACTAGTCGAAACACGTATTAATGCTATGTTTTTATTTTTGTAAAATAAAGCAATCAACTAGCAAAAAAAATGATTGAAAATCATCATTTTCATTATCGCAACATATTCGATTCACAAATGCAAGAAACCAAAAGGCATTCTCGACGTGCAGAATGCCTTATTTAAGCCAAGAATAATTAGTATTTGGATCACAAGTGCATAATTCGATTACCAATCCTCCATACGAAATTTTATAAAAACACATAAGAAAATGGACCGAAACGAGGTATGGAAGTTGGCCCAGGGCGTATGAGAAAAAGCATATTTCAACGACCATCAGGAACTCGCGCTTGAAACAGCTGAAGACATTAGAAGCGAGTTTATGAAAGGCGGTGACAGAAAAAACACTCCGAGAAAGGCTTTTGGATGCTGTATTTTGCTGGGCGCTAAATTGATGATGATTACCAATTTAATTCCTCAGCGAGTTGTCGTGCGCGAAACCACCGAGTATTTAGATAAAAATGTGTGCGATGGACCGTTAAGCAATGAAGAAGCCAGATGGATAGCACTTTTCTCTAGCACCACAGTGCTAGCTCAGCTGACATTTTATAAGCTGAAATGTTATAAAGCCAAGAAAAGCCTTAGATGAAGAAAAATGTATGCCACCAGTTGATGAACTCTTCTCGGTTCAATTTAGATGTATTTATTTGAATAAAAGCCAGTACGATTTAGCGCATATTTCTTTCTACTACTCGCTGGGCATCTGACACGCAGTTAATATTCACTTTTCTTGTCACAGTTGGACAGCAACAATGTCGTATATGTAGGAGTACACCAATCTGCATAGGCAAAAAAGTAGTTGCCGACAGGAAATCATTTCATCGGTGGCACAAAACCCCAACACGAAGGTAGTAACAATGTCAATCCCACTTTGGCCACCTGCAAAGCAATCGATGTTATTTGATTGTTTACTAACTTGCACACATGCAGAGCTTGTATATATGCATATATGTATGTATATACTTATGCATACATGCATAGGTGCTTTACTTCCGACTGCCACTATTTGATGGACAAAGTTTCAAATGTAATTGTGAGTGAACAAATGCTGTTATGCAGGTATGCATGTAGTTGTATGCTGTTTCTCTGCACCCAGCTGGAAATTATTCCTACATGCTGATATACATGCATATATCTGTGTACTTTTGATAAAACAACTTAAGGGGGGGTAGGGTTTAGCGCTAAAAAAAAAAACACTTTTTTTTTTAATTTTTTACAGAAATATGGCTTAAGATACTTTAATAAAATCAGTTGCATGTTATTGTACATCTTTTCAATAAGTTTTTAAAAAATATTAATAATAAAATATTGACAAATAAGCCCATGACAGAGTTTTTTTGGAGATATGTTTTTCGAGAGGTGCCCTGCGGTGCCAATCGGCATTCGTCGTAGAATCATCTGAAACTAAAAAAGTCGAATTTTTCAGTTAAAGTATGACGTAATGCTCCCCCTACCTTAAAAAAATTTTTTTTTTTTTTTTGTAGTTTTGGTGGCAAAAAAACGTAAAACGAGCATTTTTGGAGAAAAATTTCGCCATATTTGTAAGTGAAAAAGAACCTTAAAAAAAAAAAATAAAAAAAAAAACAGTGTAGGGGGGAGGTATTTTTGATTTAGAAAACGTGTGCCAAATTTGAAAAGAATCGGTTGAATAGTTTCGGAGTTGTGATTGGCACCGACTTTTAAGAAGTCGTTTCGGGAAAAACGCGTTTGAAAAAATGACTCTGAGAAATTATCGATGCTCCGCATTCGAGGTAGAGTGCCTACAAAGGCTATAACTTTAAGAGTTCTGCTCCGATCCACTTAAAATTTTGACACAACATTCTTGAAATGATTTACTATAAGATGAGTGAAGAAAAAAAATTTCGATTTTGTGACCCTACCCCCCTTAAGTCGACTTTGTCGAAATATTTAATCAATTAATCATGGGTAGTAAATTAAACAGTGGATAGCAGATTTGAACGTCAAAAGCGTAAAAGAATTTTAATATTTTGGGGGCGCAACTTAAAAAGTTAAATTTTTCTTCAAAATGTTTACTTATTAAAGAAATCTTGTCACTCAAGCCTTAACGTTCGCCCTGCTATTTGACAATTTTCGGATTCTTCTTAAAAAGAAAGTGTCATAGTTTCAGAGTTAATACTCGAATCGAGCTAATTTTCAATTCCTTCAAATAAATTGAAAGCGGCGAAGCGTTAAATTCTGTTGCGTATGGCAGAACAATCAGTAATAGGAAGATACAAAGTTTGGTAAGTAGGCAATTGGAGTAGGACGTTTCATTTGAGGTTTTGATCAAGTTTGTTGCGCTCTTGTTATTTGTTGTGATGCTCGCAACAGTCATCGTGCGTTTCTTTGCATTTTTTGTGTTATTATGCCACTAAAACGCATCAGTTACGGTCGTTAACGATCTCCGATAATCGCTTCATCGATTAATGCCTTTAGTTCTGCAACTTATCAAATAGATCATATTTTATTACCATAAGCCTTGGCAAGCATTCAATGAGTTTCAGCGGCATTTTTGAGAAACAGTCAATCCCATGACCGTCGGCTCTAGGTTACCGGAAAGTCCAGAATTTTTAACAGGCATTCTCCAACCACAATAAAATACCAGTGTGGCATGGAGTAAAATTTCCCGCAACTGTTGATTTGTTCCTATGTAATCCGACATTTTTAAGAGACGTAAAAACATGTAATTAGATTTTAGCTAAAACAAACCGAAAGTGATGCGTAATAACTGTACATTGAGGAAATGGTATATAGGAAAAAATTTACATACTACGTAAAAAATGTAGAATAAAAAATGAAAAAGTATATGAAAAAAGTAAATTACAAAAATATATGAAAAAACAAATAAAACAAAAAAAATAAAAAATTATAATAAAAAAAAAAATTTAAAAAAAAATTAAAAAAGACAAAAAAAAATTAAAAAAAAAATAAAAAAAGACAAAAAAAAATAAACAAAAATTAAAAACAAAAAAAGTTAAAAAAAATTAGAAAAAAACTTAAATGTATTAGAAAAAATATTAAGATTATATATGATATAAAAAAGTAAAAAATTACTATGTAAAAAATGTAGAATAATAAAAGAAAAAATGTATAAAAAAAAAATAAATTTAAAAAAAAATAAATTAAAAAAATAAATGAAAAAATAAATAAAAAATAAAAATAAATATAAAGTGAAAATTAAAAATTAAAAAACAAAATTTACAAACAAAAGAAGTTAAAAAAACTTAAATATAAAAAGAAAAAATTAAAAATTAAAAAACAGAAATTAAAAACAAAAAAATTTAAAAGAAAAGCACCGAATGAAGCGTATGTGCGTTACTTTGCGAAAAAAGTAAGAGAAACTGGGTTGCTTATTGACAAACCAACGCGTGACCGACCAAAAACCGTGCGTACACCCGAAAATATTGCTGCTGTGGCCGAGAGTGTTCGTGAATCACCAGGAACATCAGTTCACCATCGTTCTCAACAATTGGACATTTCGGAGACATCATTGAGACGAATTTCGCGTAAAGACCTTGGTATGACGCCGTACAAAGTCCAATTGAATGAAGTTGTGTTCCATCATTAACCGGAAGGATTGTACTTCAAAATAAAAAAACGGTTTGGAAAAATATTGAGCAGTTTCTTTTTTATAGCATTCTTAATTCCGTAAAGTTATATGGCGGTAATAGCGGTCGCCCCTCGGCAGGCCATGGCAAACCTCCGAGTGTATTTCTGCCAAGAAAAAGCTCCTCATAAAAATATCTGCCGTTCGGAGTCGGCTTGAAACTGTAGGTGCCTCCATTTGTGGAACAACATCAACACGCACACCACAAATAGGAGGAGGAGCTCGGCCAAGCACCTAACAGAAGTGTACGCGCCAATTATTTATTTTTTTTATATATTTTTTTTTATTTAAAGTTATATGGCGGACCCTTTATAAAAAAGGTAACAAAATACTATGTGAAAAAAAAAAAATTAAAACAAAAATTTAAATAAATTGAAAAAAAAATTAAAATATATATAAACAAAGTAAAAAGATACTATGTACATAATAAAAAAGTTAAAAGAAAAAAATAAAATAAATTGAAAAAAAAACCAAATTTTAAAAATAGATATAAAAACGTAAAAACATACTATGTAAAAAATAAAAAACTTAAAAAAATTTTAATAAATTGGAAAAAAACTATATACAAAAAAACTTTAAAAACATGTATAAAATTCTTTTCAATAATATGTATGAAAAAAAGTAAAAAAAATATGTACAAAATGTAGAATAAATAAAAAAAAATTTCATTAAAAAAATATAAAAATTTTAAATAAAAAAATTTACAAAATTTAAAAAAAAATAAGTAACTACTCTCCTTATTCCTAACCGATCTCACCCTGTCGAAAATCAAATACACTCCAATGAAGTAAATTATACAGAGACATAGGTATGCCATTTAATAACTGGAAACTATTTACCAAGTCTTATAGGAGTTGTTTTATCGATACTTTCCAATAAACAAGTCAGCTTAGACAAAAAAGAAAATTTCTGCAGATTGTTAAAAGCACAATAACTTACAGAAACTGACTGGTGCTGACCAACCCATTCAATTTCCTGCTGGGTAGGTAGTTGTTTACATGCTATGAAAAAAACAAAAACGAAATGTTGCCATGGAAAATTAAAAGCAACTTTGCGCAACTTTAACGAATGATAAATTGCTGATATTTGTAAGTTAAATTATTTTGTCTAGTTTCATCAGTTTTGAAATATTTGCATGCACATGCAATCTGTGTGCAGTGATATTGAGGATTTATTTGAAGTATATTCAAACGGGTTGAAGAAGGTAGGCTCAATTCTTGATTAAGAACGATTTTTCTAATTCTTGGTATCTCTTTATTTTTCATCCTCATGACTTTTAGGCGCGCACCAAGTAGCACAGGTTCGGTCGTATCCAACGTGCCTTCTTTGTCCACAACAAAGAGTAGGGAGTGAGATATCATCACAGATACCACCTATGAAATTTGACAGAACGTTGCACAAAAAGGGGCTGAAAGTCGTCTTGATTAAAAAATGCAAGGCTTTCAATAATCCTGTGCCAATTTTTCGAAATCAATAACATATGGAGAACTTATTTTTTAACTACAAAAGGCAGTAAGTCAACAATCTCAACGATTTAAAACAGGAAAACCACGCCGGAAGGCATATAAAGCATCATAAATCGCCACAATGCACGATTTTTTTTCAAATTTTCGATTTTTTTTTAAACAATTTTTTGAAAAGGTCGAGCCAAGGAGCACCAGGAGATGTGGCTCCTAAAACACTCAGGCTAAAGAGCCCATTGAATTTAATGTCGGTTTTTTTCTCGAAAAAACTGAAAAATATTTCCTGAGGCCGCCATATTGTTAATTTTGAAAAAAAAAGGTTTTGATCAGGCTCAAGATTATCTATTAATAAAACTTATTTCTCTTGTCCGATTGATTTTAGATGAATTTCCAAGAACTTGTGATGATCACCTCAAGAGACTTCTGAAGAAACGGGCTCCACACAAACAGCGATAACTTTTACAATTATTAATTTTTTTTTTTTTTAATTTTTGCTAAAGTCAAATCGAAACAAGTTTTATTAATGCTGTGTTTTTATTTTTGTAAAATAAATCAATTTACTAACAAAAAAAAAATTATTGAAAATCATTTTTTTGGGCTTCTGACTACCCCTTACCCCTGAAGCAGACATCGTGGTCGAACCCAGGGCGATCCACCCTAAGGGCATTAAACATCTAAAAGTCGTATCCCATTCTAGGCGAGCAAAGATGCAAACCTCCGCTGAGTCTTTTTCTGTCATAAAAAAATTTATCCTCTGAACCACCTGCCATTCGGAGGCACCAAAAAAGAGCAAATGCATCCATTTTTGGCGCAACTTTACCACGCACAATATAAGTTGAAGGAAAAGCTTGGCCTAAACACTTTTCAAAGGCATATGCACTAGTCCATGCGCGAGATATAGGCACGAGCCATTGTATGTAGAAATGCACTTTTCATGAATACGAAGTAGAAAGCTGCAACAAACAAACTTGATCTTGATTTGCAAAGTTTCCAAAGTAACCAACTCCAGAGCAACTTTTTGCAACTTGGTTTTGGTTTGTTAAATCATTTTTAACGAGAAAGTCTAGTTATCTGGTAAAATAAATAATAGTAAGCAATCAATCTTTTCGGGAAATTATATAAAATAAATATAATAAAGTGTATGATATGGCATGGATATGTCAATATATGCATAGAAATACGAGGCATATGCTGATATATTACATACATACATACACATGTACATATGTTTATTGAAGTTGCATTTAGTTCAGTTGAATTCTTTTAGTTGCATATGCAAAGTGCAGACACACAAATTTATGCATATTGCAAATCCTGCCTATTGAGCTTTGTAAGCTGAGAACAAACACAGATTTCGGGTGCAATAGACTTGATGAAAAACAACTAAAGCAAATTTATAGCGTCATGAAATGGAATTTATGACAAAAGATATACGGATTATTCGATGCAATTATTTGCATGCAGATGTGCGTGTGTTGTGGTGTCATAGGGGTAAATGAAAAATCATAGAATGATTTGAAATGGTAAAAGTACGAAAGTTTAAATTATTTCGATTTTTTTGATGGAAGGCAATTCTAACTGGGTAAAAGCATTTTCAATTGAGTTTTATCTGAAAAAATGTGATCAGATTGAAGGTACTTTTTCCAATAAGGTTTTTTGACAGATCACGCGTGATTACGTTCAAACTAAATAAAGGGTTTTCCAATAACAGGTGTTATTTTGAATAGCCCGCTATTTCGGTAGATGCCACTTTTGAAGCTGACATTTTTTGATATATGACAAGTAGAAACTACGTCAATAATAAAAATGGAACGATACACGCTTAAACAATGCATTGAAAATATTAAAATTCACTATAAAAATGGTGAAAATTTGGCAGAGACGGTTCGTAAAACTCGAACATATTTGGCTCATCGTGAAGCACCTTGTCGGACCGCAATACAGAAGTTGGTGAAAAAATTCGAGCTTTTGGGACAAGTTAGTGATGTGAAGAATGAAACCCGTGCACGTCGCTCAATAACAGCCGAAAATATTGTTCTTATAACTGAAAGTGTTGAGGAAACCCCTGGTTTGTCCATTCCTCGTTGTTCTTTGGAATTAGGCATTCCACAAACGTCATTACACCGTATTTTGCATAAAGATTTCGGTGTTAAGGCTTATAAAGTCCAGTCAATACAACCACTCAAGCCGGCCGATCATCAACAACGTCGTGTCTTTGCTGATTGGGTCGTTGGAATGCATGAAAATGATCCGGAATTCCATCGAAAAATCATCTTCAGTGATGAGGCTCATTTCCACCTCGGTGGCTTCGTCAACATGCAAAATTGTCGGATCTGGGGCTCAGAAAATCCAAGAGTTATTGTTGAAAAGCCTCTCTATCCTCAACGTTGTTGTTGTTGTTGTTGTAGCAGCATAAACATTCCCTATATTTACTTACGGGGAATGCTGATGGAGTGACAGTCCTTGGCCGGATATATATCCGAGTCGTTTCGGTAACGTAGAACCGACTGTCGTGGAAACGCTATCCTCAACGAGTGACTGTTTGGTGCGATTTATGGTCCGGCGGAGTCGTTGGACCTTACTTTTTCGAAAAGAAAGCTGGAGCAATAGTTACGGTGAATGGATTGCGCTATCGAGAGATGATTAACGATTTTTTTTGGCCGAAATTGGATGGTATTGATCTGGACAACGTTTATTTTCAACAAGACGGCGCTACATGCCACACAAGCATCAAAACCATTGATATTTTATCAAAATAACACCTCTTATTGGAAAACCATTTACGTAATTTTTTCAATGCTCATTGATATTTCATCATGGAAAGACTCACGCCTCATCGGCTAATATTCCTTCAAAGACGATGCTGATGCCAATGTAACATTGAATGGCGGTACGCTATCGCGCCATGATAAACGACTTTTTGATGCCGTAAATTGAAGCCCCGGATCTCCACAATATTTAGTTTCAACAAGAGAACTACTTGCCATACAGTTCGTGAAACAATGGATTTACTTCGACGTCCTTTCGTTGAGCAATTTATCTCTCGTCGCGGGCCATCAAGATCGTGTGATATGACACCTTTGGACTTTTGTTTGTAGGGTCTAAAGTTTAAATGCTTTATGGATAAACCAGCTTCGTTTTAGGCATTGGAAGCCAACATTACAAAAGTTATTCACGAGATACCGACCGAAGTTCTCCAGCGAGTCATTTAAAATTGATGTTTACGGATAGCCGAATTACAGTGCAGTTGTGTGCATTTGAAAGGGATTAATAACAATAATAGGCGGCCGCCGTAGCCGAATGGGTTGGTGCGTGATTACCATTCGGAATTCACAGAGACGTCGTTGAAAGCAAAATTAATAAAAACATTTTTCTAATAGCGGTCGCCCCTCGGCGGGCAATGGCAAACCTCCGAGTGTATAATATTTCTGCCATGAAAAAGCTCCTCATAAAAATATCTGCCGTTCGGAGTCGGCTTGAAACTGTAGGTCCCTCCATTTGTGGAACAACATCAAGACGCACACCACAAATAGGAGGAGGAGCTCGGCCAAACACCTAACAGAAGTGTACGCGCCAATTATTTATTTATTTATTTAATTAACAATAACTGGCGCATACACTTCTGTTATGTATTTGGCCGGGGAAAAAGAGATTATTTTTACAAAATAAATGTCATGAATGGTTCTACATAAAAAATATTCAAGGTTGCCCAATCAATTTGAATTTTTGTTGGTTTATTTCAATTAATTAAAATTCGATACCTCTAACTTTATCACTCTTTATTAAAACTGTAATACCCATTTAACTAATTTTCAAAATTTCTAACTGCGACAATCGTTTTTAAAAATGCAACTGGATTAAAACTTTTTTGTATACCTTTCTTTTGATACCAAAATTTATTTTTATTATTACTTTTTTATCACTATTTTTTTCTAGTGTCTTTTTGCCGAGAAAATTGTCCGAGGGCACCTAAAAGTTTTGGTCTATATCTGCAAAATTGGTTGAAATGTTATAACGGTTTAGGGGTAGTCAGAGGCCCGAAAAAATGATGATTTTCAATAACTTTTTTTGCTAGTCGATTGTTTTAGTTCACAAAAATTATCATTAATACATCGTGCTTCGACTTGACTTTAGCCAAATTCCAAAAAAAACTAATAATTGTAAAAGTTATCGCTTGTTTGTTTGTTAACAGTGTCGGGCATACAACCGGTCGTCTTCCTCTAGCTCATCTAAAGGTAGGCCCAGGAAACATGCTGTTTCGACGGGTTGTGTCCAGAGGGAGAGGGGTGTTAGATGAGTCCGTTACTGTTAACAAACTAAAAGTTATCGCTGTTTGTGTGGACCTCCATTCTCCAGAAGTCCCTTGCGGTGACCATCACAAGTCCTTGGAAAATCAATCGGACAAGAGAAATTAGTTTTGTTAATAGATAATATTGTGCCTGATCAAAGCTAATTAACAATATGGCGGCCTCAGGAAATATTTTTCAGATTTTCGAAAAAAAAAAACCGGCAATTAATAGTTTAAAAAAAATCGAAATTTTTGAAAAAAAAAACCTTTCCATCAGCCACGAGTTTTTTATGTTTTTCAAAAGCAGTATAAATTATTGAAATTTACTAAGCGGTTTTTAAGTTACAGTGATCATATGTAAGTTCAAAAAATAAAGTTTTAAAATAAAAACGCATGTTGCTATCGATTATGGAGTTCCGGAGCTCCAGAGTGCCCTTTGTTAATTGTTGAATAACTCGAAAGTATTTGTCGGATTCAGTTCAAATTTTCACACAATATGTATTTTTAATGTTTTAAGAAAAGGAAAAAAACTGCAATTTTTTGTAAATTCTGACTACCTCTAACCCCATAAAGACTTATTGCTTTAAACAGGCTCCTCCTAAAAACAGTTTGTCCAAATTTAAAAACAATCAACGAAGCAGCGTGGGTAATTATAGGTAACATACAAACTCTCTCCTGATCCTCTTTTCACTTTCACTTAAACGAAATATTTCAGCTCTACGGACGAATGTGTACCAAGAACAATGGCATTACCCTGAGCCATAGAAATCAGTGTAATCACATGAAATCTGATGATGAAAGTTATTTAGGGAACAAAAACAAATTACTTAAGGAAACATCACAAATTGTTGAAGAGCGTTATTTGGAATCCAATCAAATGTAATTTTTCTCAAATTCCAGCCAAGTTTGGTATATCCATTCATATCAAAATTAGAATTCCATTCGAGATTTTATCTTCAGTTATTGCATTCAAAATTGTTGAGCCTAAATGCTACTTCTCATATTTACGTTTGCATGCTGTCAGAATTGCCAGTGAACATTGTAATAAAAAAACACAAAAACCAAAATCCAAACTCTAACATAGAGAAGGAATATGGAAAATGGCAGGATAATAGCTTTCTACTGCCTGCACAACAACTGAGCCGATCACATTTCGTTGTTTGTGCTCAAAACGGCAGCCATTGAATGACTCTTGAAACAAAAGTAGTTACAGCAGCAACAACTAAACTGAGTAACAGCGCGACGATTAATAGGGATAAAGCAGAGTTGCAATTTTTGTAAGCTTAGTGGTTTTTGTTTTGTTTTTACTCCATTTTGAAGCACTACACAAATAAACCTAATAACAACTTAACAATTGGTGTGCTGCATAGGTAGATCACCTGAATTCACATACACAAATATATATTTTTACAATAACGCAAATCCAATGTGTGGCTTGCGATTTTTTTTCATTCAGCTTTTTTGGGCACATAGCCTTTGCTGGGTTCCACATTTCACCACATTGCATTTACTTGTAGGATAAAACGCCGATTGCACACTTATAACTGAAAGTATTCATATTTTTTCACTCATATTAAATTCAATATTCACTGCGTCTGTCCAATACGCGTGTTATAGAATCATGTAACATTCTGGGTTTGTGAAATAAAATGAAACTACACTGATTGACTCTTCTGCAGCTTAAAGTGCAACAGTTGCAGAGTTTTTAATTGCTTATTTTATTTTTTTGCTGTGAAATGCAGTTGTTTTTTTTCTTTTATTTCCTACTTGACCACTTTTAATTACATATCCGCTTGTATATATTTTTTATATTGTCCTTCATATTTTTTCTTCTTTTATTTGATTTTTTTTTCAAGTTTGCGTTGAGTTTTGACACTTACCTTCTTTTTCAGCAGCTGTTAGCTCAGCAGCAGAAGCGGCATTAGCGGTATTTTCAGCTGGGTGAACCATTTTTATTATATATTTTTTTATTTCCTGGATTTGAGAAGATTTGAAATCGATTTGAATTTAAAAATATACGCTTATTCTTCTTAGCTCGTTGAGTTTGAATTTGTTGTTGAGTTTGAAATTTTTGATATATTTTTTTTTTGACTTTAGGCAACTAATAATTTTTTAAACAGAAATAGACTTTTAAAGGCAAAGTGTAAAGTGCGGTGTTGTTTGTTTTGCGGGTAAAAACGGGCTGAAAAGAAAAATATGTGTGGAATTATATTGATAAGAAATTATATACGAGTATGTAAATGTAATAAAAAACAAAATAAAAATATATAAATACGATAAATAAAAATACAAAACGTCGGTATAGGTTTAATTTTTTTCATCGCTAAAAATTATGTATTGCCATTAGTCATCCACCCATATTCCATCCAGGGGGGAGTGGACCGGGGCCAGCACTTGGGGACAGGGCCTGGTTAGCCTGTTCACGGATGGCTCGAAGTTGGACGGCAGGGTTGGAGGAGGAGTTTTCTGCAAAGAGCTCCCCATCAAATTCAAATTCAAGCTACCGGATCACTGCAGTGTGTTCCAAGCAGAGGTGGCCGCAATTAAAGAAGCAGCTGACTGGCTACTTACTAGTGTAATAAATGTTAAGAAGGTAAATATTTACTCTGATAGCCAAGCGGCAATTAGGGCCCTAGGCTCTATTATGGTGCACTCGAAACTGGTCTGGGAATGCCTGGTCTCTCTCTCGATTGCATCAGAATTCTTCGATATTAAGATAATTTGGGTACCTGGCCACTGTGACATTGCTGGAAGCCGACGAGTTGGCCAGACAAGGGACCTGTGAGGCGGTGTGCCCGCGAAAGGAGAGGATCGGGATCCCCTTGACAAGCTGCGCTCTACTCCTGGAAGGATGGGCTTTGCACCAACTCAGCGAGCGTTGAGTAAGTACACGAACGTGTAGGCTGGCGAAGTCCTTCTGGCCACGTTTGGATAGGAGGCGTTCAAGGGATATTCTGAGGATGACGAAATCTCATCTCTTAAATTTCGTGCGCATCCTCACGGGGCACTGCCCGCGGCGTACACATGCCGTGAGACTCGGAATCACTTCGAGTCCTTTTTGCGTCAGCTGTATGGAGGATGGGGTGGAATCATCTCCTGCCCAGCTTCGCGGGACTAAGATTCAAGCATCTTGGTTCTCACTTCTTTTCTGCGCCTGCTGATATAGCGGGTCTTGATAACAAAAAACTGATGAACTTCATCAGCAGCATAGAGAGGTTAACACAACTGCAGACCAGCCACAGTTCATAGTCCACAAACACTCAACCCTCCCCAACCCTTTCCCTTTCGTCCTATCGTTCTTTTACTTCACCTCTTTTTCCCCTTCTTGCAATGGTATCACAAAGGAAGAACCAAACTCTTTCGTCCAAGTGAGCCCACTCTCTGGGTAACCATCACTACCTAACCTAACCTAGTCATCCAACGATCTTTAGTTTACTAACAATTTACCAATTTACTATTTTAAACGAACCTGGCTAACTTTTTTTTTACCTAGTACCAATAGCGCTATTATTTGTTGAATTTTCTTTAGGGCAAAGTTTACCCTCCCTTCATAGCGAGACGGCGTACGAAAGCACAAAATTCTTACATCTGAGGTAGATATAAATATTTGTTTAACCATTTTATGTGGAATACCGACATACTTAATGCCACTGGAAAGGATTCAGCGACTCGCTGCTCTGTGCATAACAGAATCGATGAAAACCACTTCAACGGCGGCGCTGGAAATGATACTCAGCATGCCACCTATTGACCTTATGGCGGAAAACCTGGCAACGAAATCCGCGAGAAGGTTAGTGGCTGCTGGAGTATTCACCTGTAGAACCTTCGGACACAGCTCAATAGGAAAGTGGAGTTCAGATTGCACAGACTACATGACTCCGTACTTTAATTGGGGGGAGAAGCTTTCGAACTACAATTGAAGAGGAGGGATGGCACAAAGGCATGAAGCCTGGCCATAGGACTTTTTACATCTATACAGACGGCTCTAAAACTTTAGATGGAGTAGGAGCGGGTATTTAGTGTTCAAAACTAGGGTTGAGGCAGTCTATCAAACTGCCAGACCACAGCAGTATTTTCCAAGCGGAAGTGTTTACTGTGGGGGAAAGCCGCGAAGCTCGCCTACAGAAGAACAAGAAAGAACTCAACAATTAATATATACATACGTGGACAATCAAGCAGCAAAATAAAAGCTACAAACTCATATTGTATTAAGTCCAAAAATGTTCAGCGGCGCGGGGAGGCCATAGAAAGGCTAGCCGCAAACAGTACGCTGCATATCTATTGGGTACCTGGTCACAAAGGCATTATGGGGAAGGAAATAGTAGATGAGATAGCAAAAAGTGCTGTTAGACTACCATTTGAAAAAGAGAACGGCATACCAAAACCGCTAAATACAATATACAACGAAATGGACGACGACATGAGAAAACTAGTGGAAGCTAGGTGGACTAATTTGACCACATGCAAAACAGCAAAAGTTATGTGTAGAACTAACGACAAAAACTGACTCAATTCTTACTTATGCTCTCGCGAAAGGACTGCAGAACTCCCATAGGTATACTAACAGGTCATAATCTATTGGCTGCACATGCGTACAAGATAGGGATTGCTAACACGGACAAATGCAGGAAATGCAGAGAGGATGTTGAGCAAACCTTAGAACACCTTCTGTGCGTCTGTCTGGCATTATCAAAAACGCATTTAAAATGTCTGGGACCCTCATTGTTTAAGGGTCTGGAGGACGTCTCAAAAGCGGATCTCCCAGCTCTGCTTAGATTCGCCAAAAGCGCTGACATCCTACATGATGTCTATTTTCAGTATTCATAGAGGTCGGTCTCCATCTGGTATCGCTAGGGACCAAAAGGTCTATGCGTGACTTATTGCCAACCAGGCTAAACTAACCTAACCTTATGTGGAATACTGCGAAGACAATATATTTGGAGCATTAACAAGCAGTAGAAAAAGACTTAACATTTTGTCGGCCTACAAAGTAATAGAAACGAAAAACACATAAAAAAGTATATAGTAAAATAAGTTGGTACACATCTCGGCATAGATATACCAGTGTGTTATTTAGAAAAGATCTTTGCATCAAATGACAAATTCATTTTTATTACATTTTCATTATTTTCAGCTTGATTAAGCTTTGCAGTAAGAAAAGAAGCAGAGGACAAAGCTATTACTTTCTTCCTTTTCCCAATTATAATGTATACATAGCTGATTCCAGCAATGCTGCGCGCAGTCAAAGGTCGGGTTCCTATCAGAAAATACGTCTACCAACAAAATGAAAACAACAAGCCAGTTGCAATAAATAGAAAATAAAGACCAATAATAACAAAAAAAAAATTCAATAACTCCTGTTTATGATAATAATGATGAGCTTGTTGTCTAGTGCAAAAAGGGAATGTATGTAGGTAGAATACTGGTTTATTATTACGTCTTTTTAACTAAAGGGTAGTTAAATTTCAAGGGTCGATGTTGAATGTGAACCCCACCGAAACGTCAAGTTTTTTTCTACATTTCATATGACATTTTTCAATTTCAGACTAACTCAATTTGAACCATGGAAAGATACACAATCGAGCAACGCGTTAAAGTTATTCAGGTTTCTTATGAAAACGGGCGTTCAAATTTCGAAGAAAATCATCTTCAGCGAGACACATTTTCACCTCAGTGGATTCGTCAATAAACAGAAGCATTTGGGCGAATGATAATCCAAGAGTGATTGCCGAAAAACCAATGCACCCACAAAGAGTGACTGTTTGGCGCCGTTTATGGGCCGGCGACATCATTGCGCCGTATTTTTTCCAAAATGAGGCCGGTCAGGCAGTTACTGTGAATAGTGCTCGCTATCGTGAGATGATAACGAGCTTTTTATGGCCCGAATTGGAAGATATGGATGTGGACGATATGAGGATTCAACAGGACTCGGTGCCACTTGTCACACAGTTAGCGAAACAATGGCTCTTTTGCGCGAAAAATTTGATGACCGAATAATCTCACGTCGGGGCGATGTCAATTGGCCGCCAAGATCATGTGATTTGACACCGTTGGACTTCTTTCTTTGGGGTTATTTGAAAGAAAAGATGTACGTTGATAAGCCAGCAACAATTCAACAGCTAAAGGATGAGATAATTCGGCACATTAACGGCATATAACCTCAATTATGCCTCAGCGTCATCGAAAATTTGGACCATCGGATGGAGGTGTGCCGCCGAGACCGCGGTGGCCATTTGGCCGATATTTTGTTTCGTACGTAATTGAGTCATACCAATATTATCATAATAAAGAGAAATGACAATAACTTCCTAAAAAAATTGTATTTTATTCAAAATCAACACCGGCTCTTGAAACTTAACCACCGTTTACATATAACGCAATACAAGTACTTTATATGCGATCTGTGCGATCACTATTGCACTTAGCTGTGCACTGTTGTTGTGTGCTGTGAGGCAAGCCTAGTCACCGGCTGTCATGCCCATGAACACAAGCAGATGGCATGGAATAAAGAACAAAGGCAGCCAGCAACTCCACTTTGTATGTACAATAACAAAATAACTACTCAAAACAAAGCAAAAAAAAAGATCAGTTGATTACTTTGTTATTCCGACTTTTCTTATACGATGTACAAGTTGGTATTCTACCATCGCACTTGTGCACCGTGAGCCACAGAGGTAGAGAAAAGGGAGTGACAAATAAGGAAACATGAGAAAATATATTGGGAGGAATAAGAAAATTTAGCTACCTTAAAAACAAAAACAAACGAAAAAAAAACAACAGTACCAAGGTAAGTATTATGAGCAAGGCAGAGTGGAAAAGCAAACAATTCGGAGAGAGAGGATCAGTATGGTATAAAAGGAAACAGGTTTCAGTATAAGGAAAACTGGTAAATATAGACCAAAATAAAAGAGTGATCAAAGAAAATTATAAAAAACCCATTTTCATAAGCACTCTACACAAAGGAGCAGTCTAAGTAATAACTTTAGAAAGACTAAAAACGCGACAATTTTAACTCAAAAGCACAAATAACATTTACTTCCGTAAAATGTAAGACTGACTAAAAAAGGAAGGAAGATAAACTAGATGAGGAAGTTAAGTATAAGCTTTCGTTGGTTTTTATATACTGTGGCGCACAACGTTCCTCAATATCTATCAAGTACTTATTAGAAATGCTAATTATAATAACAATTATTGGACAACAACAATGAAGCAACGCAGTTTCTATAAGAACGCCGGTTATCGTGAAAAATCTGCAGCTTTTCAACTTCTCTCACTTTGACCATAAAAGCCACACATAAAAACTGCCGATAAGTTTGATGTAATTTTTACATTAATGTCACAAAACAAAATTTTCGTGATTTGAAGCACAGGAATACATTTTTCAATTCAATTCATTTTCATTACAAGAAAAACTGCACCCTTCTGCACAGTTATGCCGCAAAATGGCGACCGTCGAGGAAAATCGTACTTACGAAATATCGAAAAAAATGTTATCCAATTGGTAAAAGCTCCTTATAGAACGAAGAATTTAACTTGAAAAATTTGCAATTACAAATGTCCATGCAATAAATCCTGCAACACTTTGTTATACTTGTTCTTTCATACAAGAATCTTTTAAACGCTTTGTATTTCACAACTTTGGGTTTTTACTTTTACTAAAAGAAATGCACTAAACGCTTTGTAATAACTGCGATCAACGCTGGGATTTTCTTTGAATAAATTTAAATTCAAATTCAAAATTAATCACACAAGTCAGAGGCTTTCAATTAATTAAAAAAGCTATTCAACTGCACCGATCTATTAACGAGTAGAAATTCAACGACAAAGTAATTTCAAAGAGTACGCTGCGCAGACATTTTATATGAGCAGATGACAGCAGATGACGGCAGAAGATGATGATGGCGAAAATTGCAAAAGCACAACTACAGAAAAACAAAACAAACCATATGCAACTTCACACAACAAAAACACAAACGAAAAAGTCGGATCTGAGCGGCGAACTTTGCAAACAAAGAAGCGAACCAACCTCAGAGAAAAACTAGTTAACGAATTGTTGTTGTGTTTATGTTCAGATCGACCACAATTTTGCGTTGCCAGATGTAGTGCAGGTGAAATTAATGCACCATTATGTGGCAAAAAACACGAGCTATTGACCACTAATAAGTGCTCTTATCAATTTTCTCTATGACTTATGTCGTTGTAAATAACAGAAATACGTCGTTAAAGCTGTTGAGTAATTTGTATTTGTTAAGTTGCTGCTAATTTCATGCATATGACTAAATTAATTATTATTTATTATCCGAGAGTGGCAACTTTGAGCTTATTGCTTATTCGTTGATCAGCAGCTTTTTTCGCCACCGCCAGAATTCTGTGAACAAGGCATATTTATTTAAATTCGCCTTGTCTGCGAATAAACAAAACACAAGCGCAAACAAATTGAGAGCAATATACAAATGCAGAGATAGAAGCAAAGGCAAAGTAATGAAAGAAAAACAGAATGTGTCGCTCAATTTAGTGAATTTGCTTTTGCAAGTCGCAAAAACAAAGTGTTGTGTAGAGAGATATGTATTTGTAGAGAGCACTTTTAAGTTTCAACAGTTTAACGGAAATTATTTAAAACGCAGGTGGGTAAGGCAGTTCATCTATAAAAAAAGAAAATTTAAATTACAAAAACAAGGGATTTAATTTTTTGTGGCCAACATGATTTCATGTTGAATCATCTGTTAATAAACAGCTGAGCGAGTATTAGGTATACTGTTTATAAAATTAGAATTAGGATTCTGTGCATAGTTTGCACTGTACATATATGTATGTACATACATATATACTATAGGTATGCATATGAAAGAGTGGGCATATAAACCCGTTTTTGGCAGAAACAAATTGGTTAAAAAAATTGCAAAAACGCCAACAAAAGTTAAAATAGCACGCATACATATGTAAGTATATTATATTTCTTTCCAAAAACAATATAGAGCTTCCCATAACACCGGCAAAAAAATCAAATCACCATTATTTATTCAGTAGCAAAAGTGTACTAGTTTTTTTCTGTTTGATTAGCTTTTGCGTAGAAATTGCTAGTGTATTTTTTATTTGTAATTTCTTTGTGCAAAAATAGATAAACAAAACAAAACGTGAGTAGGTAAAGCCAGCTTTGTTATGTAGCAGACGGCAAAGGTGATGATGAAGTCATCTTGGCAGTCGTTAAATTTGAATTGTTTGGTTTATTTATTATACTTACGCAGCACAGCAAGAACAGATTTTTCTTTAATTTCACTTTATTAAATGTAATTGAATTGCCCGAAGCACGCTTAGATACTAACTATTATTCAATTATCTACATCTATATATGTATGTATATGCACAAATAGATATACATATGTATGTATGTATATAATTCAATTAGATATGTAGGTATAGATATTCATGTAATGGCATATTAGTAGGAAAATTACACTAGTCTACAAGGAAAAGTCTCCGAAATAATTTAAACTAATATCTGCTTCTCTGTCCATGCAAAATTCGGATTGATAACTAAAATTAATTTATTAGTTTGAGTTTTTACGATAATCGTACCTTTCGTGTTTAATGGAACTAGGCCGACAAAATTTAACCAACATTCAGACCCAGAAACCAGACTATATATTTCCGAAGGTTTATGATGCGCTGAATCCAAATCTGGCCTCAGAATTGCTCTATCAGCTCTGGTTTTCGAGATATCCTAACCTAAAAGTGCAAAAAACACCATTTTTGCCCATATTTGAGGTTATGCGATATCTCTGCGAAAAAAAATGATATTTGAGCAAACAAAACGCCATTTGAAAAAAGAAGGATTGTATTTAAAGATGCCATCCTTTAATTTTGGTGAAAGAAAACATCTGCAAGGCTACATAACCTCAAATATGGGCAAAAATGGGGTTTTTTGCACTTTTAGGTTAGGATATCTCGAAAACCAGAGCTGATAGAGCAATTCTGAGGCCAGATTTGGATTCAGCGCATCATAAACCTTCGGAAATATATAGTCTGGTTTCTGGGTCTGAATGTTGGTTAAACTTTGTCGGCCTGTGTTATAGCAGGGTACCTTGACCAATGATGGCATTCTAAAAGTCATATGAATAATCTTTTCAAAACCTACTCGAGACGACCCCTAACATTCTGTTCTTTTATGATTATCTCTAGTGAAGGAGCTAATAGAGATACCATGAAGAAAATTCCATTACTCGCCAAAGCATCGATCACCGATAAGTGTCTCTCAATCGGTAACTCTCTTGCTCTCCATTTTCTCCGAACATTTTTCAATTTGGTGAGTATGAA
>JAYXIM010003725.1:0-44621 GCA_037575425.1 Anastrepha fraterculus
CGGAAGGGTTGGTGGGGGAGTATTCTGTAAGGAGCTCCCCACCAAGCTCAAATTCAGGCTTCCGAACCTATATTGTTTTCCCAGCGGAGGTAGCCGTAATTAAGGAAGCAGTGGATTGGTAGCTTACTTCGGTAATTACCGTTAAAAAAGTAAATATTTACTCCGATAGCAAAGCTGTATTTTGGACCTTGGGCTCGTTGTTTGTGCGTTCAAGATTAGTGAGGGAATGTCTGGCTTCTCTCTCGATTGCATCCGAATACTTCGATATCAGGCTCATTTGGGTTCCCGGTCACAGCGGCATAGAGAGAAACTGCTGGGCTGATGAGCTGACTAGACAGGGAACTTTGGAGACGGTTTCGTCGCGAAATGAGAGGATTCGGGTTCCCTTAAGAACCACTGATCTGCTCCTGGAAAGATGGGCCTCGAGTCAACTCAGCGAGCTCTGGGCTAGTGCGCAAATGTGCAAGGTCGCGAGATCCTTCTGGCCACGGCTAGGTCGGGGACGCCCGAGGGAACTCCTAAGGCTAACAAATCCCCAGCTCTCGAGTTTGGTGGGTATCCTTACCGGGCATTGTTCGTTAGGTGCTCATGTGGTGAGACTTGGGATTGCCTTAAATCCGTTCTGCAGAAGCTGTATTGAGGACGAAGTGGAATCATCTCAACACCAACTTCTCAGCTACCCTGCTCTCGTCTGGCAAAAATTTCGACATCTTTTTGACTTAATTACGAACGTAAATCAGCCACCGTCGGCGTCGTCGTAAGTGCGTGACCATTATCCTCTAATCCCAAGGCTCCTTCTTCCTTCTCTTCTCCTTTCTCGACCTAGCCACTTTTCTAGAGGTTATTTCTGCTTAAAAATACGGAAGAAATATAAATGACTTAACTTCCGACTAAGTAAAGCTCGAATCAGAATGTCTCTTGCTCAATTTTATCAACTTACTCCGAGTCACCACTTTAAAGGTTTATCAATCTATCATCGTAAACTTCCTGTGTGCCTACTTCTACTTCGAAAGTTGGCTTGAATTGCTCTGCTATGCCAGACACTAAGAGTTCTACTTGATGGTAAATAAGGGAACGCTGAAGACTAGTAAGTTGAGGGATCGCAATTAAAATCTATTACTAAAAATATACTAAAAAAATTATTAAAATAATTATTTAAAAAAATATGTAATAAAACTACGGCATACGAATTTAACTCCAACCACGCAGCCGCTCCAATTGAAGTTATTTGTGATTGTCATCTCAGCGCATTTCCTCTTTGTGTGCGCACTCACATCTCGAAAGCAGTTAAGAAATATGCGTCAAAAAATAAAATTGTTAACTTGTTGCTATTCGCGATTCTACGACTCTTTTGGTGACAACCCACCATATATGGCATTCGCCCCAACTTGCTCACTGCCTGAATGTCATTGAATGGATGCTCAAAGTTCAAAGCTGTGTGGGCAGTGGGTACTGGATTGCAGTTGTGTACGCTGGTTGCACAAACGAAGTAGGCAAGCGACTGGTGAACTCCTTTCTGGCATCAAACTTTTTTTATTTTCTTTTATTATTGTTCTTATTAATTTTTTTTTTCTGACTGCCTAAGAGGAAGCTTCGTATGATTCAGACACTTGCTTGCCCTTATATGGATGAAGAATTTTTTCTTTTTTACTCATTTCATTACTCGAGTTACGAATGCATCCGAAAAAATGGAGAATGAATGAGTAGCAGAGACATAATAATTACAAGAAATAAATTTATTTATTGCCCATCGCTTATTAATTGGAATACTCTGGCTGCACACACACACACCTTTAATAAGGCTAACGAACGCGTATAAAATCGTGGCATGCTGGCGTTGAATCACGGCTTCTGCGCTAAGTAGAATATCAAGGACTAAGGAGACAGCAGGTAGGTGAAATGGTTGAAGTGCCAGTCTGGTACTCCTCAAGTAACACTGAAGCGCCGTTTCGATACCATTATTAGACCTCCAACAGGCAGATATCTACAACCAGCCAGAGCTGTTGATATAATGGAGAAGATTGATGGGATTTAGGTTGGCGCACTGCCCGCAGGCTGTCGAAGAAAGAAGAATCCAGTGATCCTAATCGTCTAGCTGTCAAACCCGGACATTTACAAAGAAAATGCTCAACAGTCTCCTTCTCTGAAAGGTCCCCACAGCTTCTGCAATGGAGGTTGAATGGTAACCCTAGCTTTTCCGCGTGCGTGCCGATCGTCCAGTGACCGGTAAACCCAGAAACGAGTTTGAAAATGGAATGCCGAGGGGTCCACAGGACTTTATGAGTTCTCCGCATATTGTACTGGGGCCAAACAGCATCAAGTGTCGCAATTTATTTTTTTGCAACCTTTAGATTCATTTATGAAAGAGCAGGCGAGAAAGCCAGTTCTTTAGACGGTGACCGATGATCACAGAGTTTCAAAGAGAGTTTAAAAAAGCTTGTCAGAACAATACCTATTCCATTCCTAAATTAGCAGTTGGTACATAAGGTCTCTTTTGGATCTACACTACCAGTTTCTCAAGCTTCAGAAGGGGCCTAAAGACTCTTTCGGGTAATTTGGCCTCAATTTTCTTCATGATTACTCGAATACAGTAAATGGAGTTTGTGCTTGCTGACATCTCTTTCAGCATTAGCTCTTATGCCGTTGGGCGCACAAACGGAGTTCTTTGCATTACTTTGATACTTTTCATTACCAACTAAACTAAAAATGCACCTACTTACTTCGAGAGAGAGACTTGGCTATTGGTGATTTCGTGTCGAAGAAAGCACGGTTCAAGCCATATCTTCTGAAATGTTCTAAATATCGTAGGCGATGGAAAAATGAGCTATATGAGTTTGACGAAGACATAGCGCAGCGAATACATAAAGTTCCAGCGGCTTTGTTAGCTAGGTTATGTCGGCCGAATGGGTGCCAATGATCCGGATCTGAAAGTATTCGATGCGTTACCAGCTGGTAATAATAGAGGGAGAGAAGGCCTCCTCTGAGTTGAAAAGATCAGGTGGAGAAGGACTTAGCTTCACTGTGTGCGTGTCCAACCGGCAAAGGTTGGCACGGGAAACGACTGGCGCGCTTTGTCAAACTCGGCTAAAATCGTGTAAGCGGTTATCGCGCCAATTAAGAAGAAGAAGAAGTCAATGAAATTAAAAATTGCTAATGCCACGACTTTGGACTCCGAGAGGTACTCTCCAAGCGCAAAGTTTATGCTCGACTATCTCCATTACCTTTCACTTAGAGCCTTGCCCAGAGTTAGTTTTAGAGCCATCAGAAATGTCACGTAACTGTAGCGCATATGCACCTAGGGACTTGGAAAATAAAAAATTTCAAATCTACATAAATAAAACCGTTTTTTGGTTGTTAGTAAATGGCTCAAAATTTGATGAACCAGCCATTTTCACAGGCCTTTCTTGAGACCAGTTTTGCAACCATGCGTTAGTACCGCTCTGAACTTCTGCCCACTGACCACGGTTTGGTTCATCTGTCGTTTCATCAGTTTCAAAAATAGATCGACTTCTTTCCGATTGAACAAAGACTCGCAACTCGTTTCAAAACGTCCTTCGTGTTGCACCACTACATCGAGCTCCTTTTTGAGATCATTGGTCTACCAGAATGAAATCGTTGGAACCAACACTTCGCTGTCGCATTCGATTGTGTGTTGGGTGCATACAGCACAATGTTTTTTGCTCCCACTCTGACCTCCATTTTGGTAGCGCCGTAAAACACTACTGGCCACACCAAACCCAAAGCAACCAGATAACTTTTTCTGAGGTCGCTTGAGTCGCCTCTAAAACAACGATAAGAATTTCTGCGTTCCCCCAATAGTCGGTTCTACTTTACCGAAACGACCCGCATTTACTATATATCCGGCCAAGGACTGTCACTCCAGCAGCACTCCCCGTACATGTAGGGGAAATTTTGCTGCTACAACAACAACAACCCGATGCGTTCTACACATTGTGAGATATGACTCACTAAAGGCATCTAGCGAAAAATAGAACTTCTCTTCAATATTTCTCCAAAAACTTGTTTTATCCTAAAAAAAACACAATTTTTACTTACTTTCAATTTAGCTTAAATTCTTTGTTATACAAAATTTATAGTGGCTTTTTTATGCATTCCCTTTGTGACTCGCTTCGTAAAATAAAACAAACCATCACCGAAATAAAAGTGAATAAAATTTTACGTCACTGCAATGGGCAAGCGCATAAAAGCGGCGCGCAACCGGCAAATATGAACCGCTAGGGAGTTGAGATGTCATACCGGCTCCCCAGAAGCTGGTATAGTAGTTGGTGGTGGGGCAAGCACGTAAAGCTTACAAAAGCTGTTTCATGTTTTACTACCTGTATTAGTGTCGTACACTCGTCAGCTGAAAGGAGATGGAGATTAACGCTTCATAGCTTACTACGCGCTCGTAGTAACAGGTGTACATGTCTAATTCATGCCCATTCCGTGAATAATAGCGGTTCGTTAAAGTTTTTTTTATAGAATTTTTCGCATAAAATTGAACATAAAAATGTCGTATGTTTTATATGCGTACAACGTTTCGTCTCGGTCCGTAACACCTACATACATATATTTTATGGCACTGATGAAAATTCTACAACTCTAATTACAAACAAACATACATACTTGAATATTCTTGGGGAGGATATGCCGTTGGAGGTGGCAGATTATAGCTGAGAGCGGCTTATTTGTCTGCTGCGGTTAATCCATAACCGCAAACTGCACGCCGAGTTGTTCTTTAATTTTCGCATTTTCATTGTAGTTCGGTTTTGAGTATGCGAGTATACATATGTTAGCAGTAATAATATAGTAGTATGTATGTATGTAATAATGCTGCTGGATATGCAATTATCGTTGCAGTTGCACTGCTTCGCTCTATCCGCTCATTTACATAAACTCGGTCACTCCGAGAAATGTTAAATGAGCTGAGTACTAGCCGTTAGTGGCACTGGTTCAAGGTACAAGAGAAGTAGTTTTTTTTGGGAGAGCAAGAAATATAGCAGAGAATCCTTACTTACTATGTTAATCTTTTTTCCCCCAGATTGAAACATGTTATGGTAGTCTTCAACACCAGATTCGAGTAAAAGAAATTTTATCAAAATGTTAAATGAACTGAGTACTAGAAGTGAGTGGATCTAGTTTAAGGTACAAGAAAAGTAAAGGAAACTTCATCGAAATGTTAAATGAGCTGAGTACTAGCCGTAAGTGGCTCTGGTTTAAGCTACAAGAGAAGAAGTTTTAAGGCAGCTAGAGATTTAGCAGAGAATCTCCATTCACCAAAAAATCGTAAATTCAGCCAAGACTGCAAAATGTATGCTAATCCTTTTTTCCACATATTGAAACATGGTCGTCTGCAACACGTCGAGTAAAACGAATTTCATCACACAAAGTGTAACGACTTCGATCGATTTGTCAGAATCAATGAATGAGCTAACGTTACTTTAGCTAAAATTAGCTAAAAGGAGTCACAATCAAGCTATCCAAAGAAATTAAATATCTTGGAGTAATGCTCGATAGTAAACTCCTCTGGAAATCACACGTTGAAATAAAGACATCCAAAGCACTGACAGCCTTCTGGCAGTGCAAGAGTGTTTTTGAGAAAACATGGGATCTTACTCATAGCAAGGTCCTATGGATCTACACGGCTATGATAAGACCTATTATCACCTATGCATCAGTGGTCTGGATGAGTAGGCTTCCTCTCGTAGGAGTCAGAAGGAACTTATTGAAACTACAACGCACTGTGGCTATCTGTTGCGTCGGTGTTTTTCCGACTACTTCAGACCCGGCATTAGATGCTCTGATTGGTTTACCACAACTTGATGCTTTCATCCAAGGGGAGTCCTTGAAGGCCATCTGCAGGCTGAAACACTATGGGATTTGGTCCGGCCCCCGTCCGGCATTGGAAAACAGAGAAGGCATGGGCTTCGGTCCAACAATCCTCCCCATGCCCCTTAACTCCATGTCATCCAGAGTCAAGCTTGACAAGAGAAACAGAGTGGTGCTGCCAGAGGCTCAACTGTGGCCATACTCAGAAAATAAGTCCGACAGACACTTTTTTCGCATTTTCACGGATGGCTCCGGCTCTGAAGTCTACGTGGAATCCAGCGGGACAAAACTGCACTTTGCTCTTGGAATGCATGCATCTGTGTTTCAAGCGGAGGTGTGTGCTGTTCAAAAAGCGCTTAACTTTGTTGTGGAAAACACATGGAGAGGCAGATCAATATGTGTATGCAGCGACAGCCCAGCTGCGCTTATGGCCTTAGTCAGCCCCCCAACCACTTCAAGGATAGACGAGCCCTGTAAATCCAGGTTGAACTATGTCGGTAGACATAATAGCCTGATACTAACATGGGCTCTGGGACTAGTGGGTAACGAGATCTCTGACTCTTTAGCCAGAATGGGCTCTGAGGACAACTTCCATGGCCCGGCCCAA
Source organism: Anastrepha fraterculus (assembly GCA_037575425.1). Classification (NCBI taxonomy): domain Eukaryota; kingdom Metazoa; phylum Arthropoda; class Insecta; order Diptera; family Tephritidae; genus Anastrepha; species Anastrepha fraterculus. Next base: position 6,437 of record JAYXIM010003725.1, read on the forward strand.
GGGAGAGAGGATGAGACGACGGACCACTTTCTGTCCGTCTGCCCCGCCTTCACCTGAATCAGGTAGCATAAACATTGCCCATACATACTTTATATTATATATGGGAAATGCTGCTGAGGTGACAATCCTTGGCCGGATATAAATACGGGTCGTTTTAATACGGGTCAAATTTTATCTACACGTCATACGCCAATTTAATTTATCTATCTATAAGTGCTCTTCAGACCGATCTAAGTAGCATTACGATTAGGAAGTTTCATGAAATTTCCAATGGTGCTCACAGTAGCCAACGTAAACGCAGGTCCGTGTCAGCTGATACGATGAAACTAATGAGAGCCCCATGTAAATGAATTCTCACCATCGTTCCGTTCCGTTGTATCGTAGATGGTTGACGTGGGATTTTGGATTGTTTACGTAGAATCGTGTTAGCTGATTACTCGCTCAGCACACAGTGTTGCCAAACATTACATTCGAAAGCATTTACAAAATAAACTTAGACAAATTTTAAGTTTTATTAACATACCTTAAAAGCAATGTTCAATAATGTCAATTATGGTTGAATGAACTAATTGCATTTGTTCGTTGTTGTTGTTGTTGTTATAGCAGCATAAACATTCCCCATACTTACATACGGGGAATGCTGCTGGAGTGACAGTCCTTGGCCGGATATAAATCCGGGTCGTTTCGGTAACGTAGAACCGACTGTCGTGGAAACATGCATTTGTTCGTATTTGGCTTTGGCTTATTATACAATTAAAAATTGTAACTGTTAACGCGGATGTGTGAAAAAGTGTGTATGCAAAAATATCAATGGGAACATTGTGTCGATACAACCAAACACAAACACACACAAGCCGATGTGTTGTGTAAATATTATATGTAACTAAAAGAACGCAGTTGTGTTTTACGGGATAAGTTCTACTCAATTTTGTATATTCTACGGGCTGTGGAAAGAGTGAGTGGTGAGTTGGTGAGTGCGAGTACCATAAGGCTGTGTGAGAGTTTGTTACCTAAATAGAGAAAATTTCTAAATCACTGACAAGTGTCGGCAATGCAGTGCACATGAACAAATCTTATTATTTTTGAGCATACTTTTCAAATTCAAAATTCGAATTGGTTAGAGCAAACTTTAAATGTGAGCAGCTTTTCGGTATTCTTCCTGATTACGCTCGCTGGTAAATGTTTTACTATCCCTGCTGGCTAAGCAAAAAATTACATTCCAAAGTACTTTCTATAAATTCACGCAGGCCCTTGTTATCAATTTAGACAAACTCTCACACAACCTAAAAAGAGAATTTCTTTAATTTAATTTAATAACCTGGCAGCGCTGCTTAAACGTCAAACAAGAATAGTGGAGAAAGAGATACGAGTACGTGGAACTTTCACAGCTGAACTGGGCGGCGAGAGAATATCTAAATAAATGTAGTGAATTATTAATTAAATAGAATAATAATCAATAGTGTGTAACAAATATTTAGTCAATCTTGTGTATGTAGTTAATCATTTCAATGGCTCGAATCTCGTTTTAAAGTGTGTACGCAAGAAGAAGAAAAATCGCAATCAAGGAAACCCGATAAATTGAGGCTGAGGCGAAACAAGAAAGCAACAACAACAACTAGTACAACAAGAGTACCCGATACAACGAAAGAGTGGCCATAAACAGCTGGAGCAAAGTGCACCAAACAAACCTTGTAAGCCCAGCAATATAGCCTACGTTGGTAGCGAAAATCGTAGAGACAGCCAACAAACACAAAAGCAATGGCACCAACACGACGACCTAGCGATGGTTTGTTGGCGAGAGTAAATTTTCCACTTTATGCCATTGAAATGCTGACCAGCCGCCATGTACTGGTTGCAGGCGGTGGTGGTTCAGCTAAAACAGGCGTAGCAAATGGCTTTGTGAGTACTACAAAAGTTGCCCTATTGTCAATTATAATTAGAAATAAATAATTTTTTCTTTCGGCAGGAAATCTACGAAATCTATCACAATGGTACGCATTTTTGCGCGGAAGAGGTGGTGCGACACGAAACCGGTGCCAATGTGGTTATGAATTTTGCCGTGCGCAATGATGGACGACGTTCATATTTGTGCGCAGGACAAGAGTCACACTGTCAATTATACTTCGTCAATCCGCGCATAGTGTATGAGGGACAAGATGAGGCGACAGCAACAGGTACAGAGGAGAAACGACAAAAAGGTAATGCTGTAGCGGAATATGTAAACGAAAATGGTGTACGTAGACGGCCCACAGTTACAGGACCACAAGGATCCGGTGTACAAGATCTGCCAAATGGGCATGCTATGGGTGCCTCGAAAAAAGATGCCGATAAAAATGCCAATTTGAAGCGCATACGTTTTGATATCAAAGCATGCGATTCAGTGCAAACCGATTTCCTAACATCCGAACCGCTACAACGGGTGGTGCGCATCAGCCCAAATGGGCGTTTGATGGCGACTGGCGGTACAGATGGCCATTTACGAGTATGGTCATTTCCACAAATGATACAGTGCAGCGATGTTGCGTGAGTGAAAATCAATTATTAGCAATTGTTTTGAAATGTGTAGGAACTGCTTAATTTTGACAGCTCCCATTCTAAGGAAATCGATGATTTAGACTTTAGTCCCGACTCGAAATATGTTGTTACCATTTCGAAAGATGGCAAAGGTTTGGTTTGGGATCTAGCGAGCATGAAACAACATAGCCAGCTTAAATGGGCTACACCAGAGGGTTCCAAATATCTGTATAAACGCTGTCGATATGGCACCATCGAGGCGCAACGTGATAAATATCGACTTTTCACAATTACTAATCCCTTCGGGAAGGTAGGTAAGCAGCGAGGTTTTCTACAGCAATGGGACTGCATTAGCGGGCAGCTAAGGAATGCAGTACAAATCGATGAGAGTCTAGCATCGTTGGCTGTGCGTGACGATGGTCGTTTTGTGGCGGTGGGCAGCATGTTTACGGGTACCGTTTCCATCTACATTGCTTTCAGTTTGCAGGTAAAAAAAAACAAAACCCAAAAGGTACCAATTATATATTTGTGCTAATCAATGAATGTTTTTTTTTTTTCATATTGCAGCGCGTCCTACACATTCCTAGTGCGCATTCGATGTTCGTGACCGGTTTACAATTCTTACCCATTACAAACGAAGAGGGACCGCCAATTTCAAGCGATACCGAAGCGGCGGTGCTTTCTATATCCGTTGACAATAAAGTATGCATTCATAGTCTGCAGCAACGACGTAAGCGATTATTAGAACTTCTATTTATATGTTAATATTATATTTACTCGTTTTTTTTTAGGTACGATACCCGCTTGGGTAGCAATACTACTCATTATTGTCGTGCTGTTTGGCGCCTTTGTATTTTGCTCATACGTAGGCATTTAGAAAATATACATACATATGTGGCATTTAATTAAGTAAACCCAAAGTAGAATTATGTGGAAGTAAGTAAACGTAAACTAACTGGACCGTTTGTCGAAAACTTCGGCGTTACTACACATGTGCGTGCGTATGGTCCAAAATAAGCACCAACAAAATAATAAAATAAAACAATAGCATCTATCAACTGTTTGTACAGTTACTTTATTTCGAACTACAAAACTTAAGTATATTCATGTTCAATTAAGTTTAAGTGCTTTCACTAGTTTGCCTTATCAAACAGCAGATACCGCGGAAACAGCTTGATTTAAAAAACGTATTCGTTATTCATTCAGAATGACATCGTCATTTTCTTAAATTGCGCATGGCGAATGGGCATGAATTTATTGAATTGTAATTATACTTATTGCCTAAAATAATAGGAGCAAAAAATAAATTAGGTATTTCAATGTCCTGGTAAACACGAATCGATTTAATACAAAAAATGCGAAAGCGAAAAATTTACGGTTACATGATTATGTAAAAATAAAAAGTTGTAAACTATTTCATTATGTTTTTTGTGTTTATTGGTGCCCAGAAGGAGATGTGTTTCTAAATACTTACTCGGGATTACTGTTATGTGCGTGAATTACTTTAATAACCAAAGTTAATAGAACTGAAACCCTTGTTTAACGACTTAAATAAAGCTATGGCTAAGTTAGGTTAGGGCAGCCGCATCGTACATACGAGACAGCGCTGCCACTCAGGTATGACTAAGCCCCCGATAAATTATAAATATGGATAGACTAATAATTTTCAAAAAGTCGAACATGTAATATGGAATAACACAAAAAGGGGGGGACAGAAACGGAAGTTCATATTGAAACTCTAAGCGGTTTTCAACCAAAATTAGGATACAAATTCTTAATTGAAAAATAACAAATCTATTAAGCATACCTATTTCTGTACTGTGCGCATTATAAACGCTCTAATAAACACTCGTGTTTCTTTTGCCAGTTCATAAGAAAACTCTCTAATGCTTTAAATGAACTCTCCTCGAATTTTAGTTGCTTTAGTGCTGCGTCGCGCTGATCAGACATTATACTGTTATCTACACGTATTTGTGTTAGTCTTTCTTTTGTAAAACTGAGTCGCAACAAATAGCTTGATTGTTGACTGAAATTTTTAGGATATGGCTGGAATCTTTGTGGCGTCGGTGGTACCAAGGTAACATCCTTTGATCTAGGCGTATAAGGAATTGCTTTTGGTGGCTGTGCTGTTGGATCGCTTAGTGCTTCCAACACAGGCAGTTCTTTGTTCAGCAAATCTACTGGTATTTTCGAGAATAGTTGATCCAAAATCTAGAGAACATGTCAGTTAGTAGATGCTCTAAAATATAATATATATATTTTATATACTAATTGTTGATGTGTAAGCAGTTGATTCTTTTGTCGCGGTGCCAACAAGCAATGCACTAAGGGAAATAGTCGCCAATCGCTGGGGCTTTTGTCATCGCCTAATTCCATGCGGCGTCGTTCAGCGCTGTTTAGTGAAATGAGCATTAGTAAGAGGTTTAAGTACTATGTATATTAAAAAAAATGTACTTACATGTACTTGTTTTTGAAGTTGTTAATTTTACGTCGCACCTCCTGCGAATTTACTAGGAAGCCATACTCGCGCATACCCTCTGATATGGTACGGAATACGGGTATGTTTTTCTTCAACGTCGTCACTTCGCCGGCATGCAAACGCCAAAGTTCCACTAAACGCAATTCCTCAAAGCTGTTCCAGTAACGCGATCGAAGATGTTTTGGTACTGATTCGACACCGGAGGTTGAAGCTGGTGGTTGGTTTTCGTCAACCGTTTCATTGTCAGAGTAGATCATTATTTGTTGATGGATAATATAGTACTTTTTTTGTCAAACTAACTGGATGTTAAATTATTTGCCTTAATTATTGCAAATGTTAAGAGCAGAGAACGCAAAAGTCCTACAAAAATGTACACAAAAATACTGAATGCCAATATGTTAGATCAGAGGTTGCCGTATCTCATATTTAAAAATCTATGAAATGATAATGTAATAGAATACACAATCCATGTAAAACATGCCTAAAAGTGCGTTCACATATGCATTAATTAGCAATAAATCAACAAAATTAATCTACCCGTTCACATTTGGCAAAGTTGACAATCAGCTGTCAATACTGTGGTGAAAGATTTTTTTTTCATAGAAGTTATTTTGGTAGTTCTGGTTTGTTTAATTATTATTAACGATATGAAGAAAACACAAGGAGAAGGAATAGCTAATTTTAAACAGTTGGAGGAAATCCGTAAACGACTAGTACTGAGGTTTCAAAAAATTATGGCAGCATTACGCATGCATTTTATAATAAGTAATAAGAGGACAAAGCCTTTATGGACACACGCTTTTTCTGTAATATGAATCCATACTTAATAATACCTAACAAACATTTTATTAGAATTATGTCTACAAATCTGTTTTCTTTCCTGGCATCTATTTTATTTGGGTTTTATTTTGGCGTTTTTCTTTACACGCGTGAAAACAATGATACGGGGATACGGTACACTAGACAGGGCTAGTTTACTGGGGCGGCAGCCCTTGTTCGGGGAAAACCCGAGTCATTCCGGTAATGTAGAACCGGCTGCCATGGAAATGTAAAAAAAAGAATGTTTTTTTATTAAAAACAATGATCTATTACACAGTGTAGGATATCACGCTAAGTTAAGTATTTATTAAAAACATCAATCTTTAAGTTTTTCAACAAAAACTCTTTCTATTTTATTTTTTTTAACTTTCTTATATTTCACAACTTGCTTCATATACGCTAATAATCGGAGTAATGAAAAATAACCGAACATCTTCAAATTCAATAGAAAAGTTTCGCAGAGAATGTGATTTCGTATTAAAGAACAGAACAAAAGATAAGGTTAAAGTATTATTTTCCCTTTTTAATGATTGTATTTTGGCTGCGGCTCGTTAAACCCACAGTGTTGCTTATTAATATAGTTTAAAATGAAATAAAAGAAATAATGAATTCAACACACAGAAAACACAGGGTTGTATGTCAAAAAGTATGGTTATTATCTAGGATTCTCTGATTTTGGGAGAAAATTTTGTATGAGAAATCTCGCTTTTTAATTACGGATTAGGAGTTAAGCACGAAAAAGTAAATCATCTACTTATATGTGAAAGTATTATAACCCTACATCCATATCTGCTAAAGGTTGTGATAAAAAAGCTACGCTAAAACAGAAATACCAGGTGGAGACCGCGAATTTCCACTGTTAAATCATGCCATATACTAAATTTTTTGCCATTATGATGAGATACGGTGCACTAGGCAGGACTACTTTACTGGGGCGGCAACTCTTGGTTGAGAAAAACCAGAGTCATTCTGGTAATGTAGATCCGGCTGCCATCGGAATGATTGCCATTTCTTTGGTATTAGGAGTTTAAAATAAATTTCACATTTTCATATTGTTAGTTGTATGTTTCATTTAAATTTCGACTTACAGCTCAAATTATTTAAAATAATATTTACAATTTAATGGACAAAAACCAATTAAACTATCTTCTTTTTAAAGTTCTCGTTGCTCAAAAATCACTAAAAATAAGTTGGACACAAAAAGTTATCGCTGTAATTAGTATTATTTTAAAAGCTTGATTTGAGGAAGTATCGCCACTATGCTTTAGTTTAACGTATGTAAGATGCTGTTCAAACAGACACCAAATTGCCAATCAAGAGGATTTCAGCAGTTTAAACCTTAATGGTAGCCCATGGACCATACAAAAAGTAAAATTTTTGATTCCTTATTTATATCTTTAATTGTTTGGGATTCTCAATGCAACCATGTGAAGTCTGTTTAATGAGGTGAGCAAAGCGTCTGTTCAATGAGAAAATTAAGCATCATGGAAACGAAATGATTAAACAATAAAGATATTAAAATCAAATACAGAAAAAAAGGATCAGAAACTATGGACAGAGAATTCCCAAAAATCGGGAATTATTAAATTTGTGGAAGGAGAATTTGAGGATATCACCCTCAATGGAAATGCCAATGCATAATTCATTTGTATGCATTAAACATTTTGAGGAGGATGGCGTGGGACCAAAATATCTAAAGAATGGAGCGGTTCCAACTTTAAACTTGGGTAAGTAAATTAATTTATTATTATGTCTCCATATATGTATGTACAGTGAAGAAAAAATAAAGGGAGTTACCGTCAATATTATTATATCTTATAAATCTGTGAATATTTTTTTAAATATTAGTGTCTCAGTTTCTTTTTGGTTCACTATACATACATAAACTGATAATCGTATGCTTGGATGTCGTTTTCGATACTTCGTGCCTATTGAAAAGCTTAATATACACATATATACAATTGAAACAGAAAGCAGAGAAGGATTTATTTATTTAGAATGCGCACTTTCTCATTATTTTATTTACATATTTATAAAAAACTTGTGAATTTAAAAGATCGGGTTTAGGATAATACCGTATGGGCAATTTTAGACCAAGTATAATGATTTATTTAATGAAACTTGGTTGAGATGTTAGATGAAAACTATAAATCCCCGGAGGGTGCGGGTTCTAGTTTTATATACATACACTGATGGACAAAAGTCACCGTCATTTAGTATCTAGAAGATTATAACATCTCCCGCGCCCAGAACATAATGGAATGATAAAAAGTAGTATATTTAACGAAAACTATTATTTATTTAAATTCTGTTTCAGTTTAAACATAAAGCTAATTCAATAAGTATTTATAAAAAAAATGGCATATAATGGTTGCTGTGTGCATTTCTGGTGGACAAAAGTCACCGTCATTTAATAAAGTACTTAATCAATTTAAGTGCTAATATTATTTTAGTATGATGTGTGTTTGCCGTTATTTTTGATGACAGCTTGCAATCGTTTCTGCATCGAATGAGCCAGTTTTTTCGTAACATCTGGGCTTATTTTCTGCCATTCCTGTAGCAAGCGTTTGCTTAAGCATAGATTTTGAAGTAATGTGATGCTCCCGAATGCGCCGATCTAAATGGTCCCATAAATGTTCTATTGGATTCAGGTCGGGTGACTGTGGCGGAGTTTTCAAGGTATGGGGAGTGTTGTACAAGACCCACAAGCGAAATATTTCTGCGGTGTGCTTGGGGTCATTGTCATGTTGAAAATAATAGTCTGACTCAATGTCAAGCTTTTGAGCACTTTTTTGGAGATTTTCTTTAAGGATATTCAAATAAAGTCCTTTGCCCATTATTTCATCGATAAATACGAGCTCTCCGACACCAGCCGCCGACATGCATCCCCATACCATGACTCCAGCACCACCGTGTTTCACAGTTGTTTGTATATGCTTCTCTGCTAAGGCATCACCCTGCTTTCTCCACGTTAAAACTCGTCCGTCTGATTTATATATACAAAATTTACTTTCATCAGAGAAGATAACTTTTTCCCAGAAATCTATTCCCTTACTTAAATGATATTTTGCGAAGGAAAGACGCTTCGTTTGGTTGACCTTGCTGATCTGTTGTGGTTTTTTCTGCATACTCTGGCGTTATAACCAGCGGAATTCAGCGCCCTGCGCACAGTACGTGGGTGAACAACTGTACCAGTGCTTTCCTTTATCGATGCAGCTATTTCTGTTGACGGAGTTTTTGGCTCTTTTTTAACTATTTTTATTATATCACGCTTTTCACGTTCAGACAGCGCCGGCGGTCGTCCACTCCTTGCCAAATATTTGCACTCTGGTTCATCTTTAAATCTATTTATTATTCCAGTAATAGTGGTGCGTGGACGATTTACTAATGAGCATATCTCCCGAATGGTCTTGCTTTGATTGTACGCATTTAAAATAATTTTTCTCTCTTCAATTGTGGTTTCTTTCCTTTTTTGATTCATTTTTAACAATCACGCGGCGTCAGTAACATTTTTTAATTAAGTACCGTTATAAAATGTATACAGATCAGTCTTAAAGCTACCATACTAAACGAACTCAATGAAAAAAGGAGCCAGATTGGCTTAAATTTTGGTTAAAATTATTTTAAAAGGTAAGCCGAGCTAACGTGACGGTGAAGAATTTTGTCCTCCAAAAAAGTGACAAAAATATTTTATTTTTAATTTTTCCAAAAATGGGCTAGTAAGAGAAAGATATTTAAATTGAAATAGAAATTAAATATATCATAGTTTTTGTTAAATATACTACTTTTTATGTTTCCATTATGATCTGGGCACGGGAGATATTATAATCTTCTAGATACTAAATGACGGTGACTTTTGTCCATCTGTGTATGTATATGATTATACTGAATATAAAGGGTGTTATTTTTAGAGGTTAGGTTTTCAAGATGAAATAAAACGTATATAATTCAATGTTATGGCCAAGAATTTAGCTTTATTATAAAGATAAGAGTTTGCCATTATGTTTTAAAAATGATTTCGGGTAAGTGGCCGCCGCGGCTGGCTCGAATAAATTCCAGCTGAGAGGCCCAATTTTCGACCACTTTTTCAGCAATTGGGGCCGTATGTCAGCAATAACGCGCCGAATATTCTCTTCCAAGACGTCAATCGTCTCGGGTTTATCTGCGTAGACAAGCGACTTCACATAGCCCCACAAGAAATAGTCCAGCGGTGTTATATCGCACGATCTTCGAGGCCACGCCACAGGTCCACGGCGCGAGATAATGCGCTCACCAAAAGTTTCCTTCAATAAATCGATTGTTGCGTTGGCTGTATGGCATGTAGCGCCGTCTTGTTGGAACCAAAGGTCGTCCACATAAACATCGTCCAATTCAGGCACGAAAAAGTCATTAATCATGGCTCTATAGCGCTCTCCATTGACTGTAACATTATGGCCGGCTTCATTTTTAAAGAAATATGGACCAATGATTCCCTCTGCCCATAGAGCACACCAAACAGTGACTTTTTGAGGATGTAACGGCGTCTCAGCAATGGCTTGTGGATTATGTTCACTCCAAATGCGCCAATTTTGCTTATTGACATACCCATTCAACCAAAAGTGAGCTTCATCGCTGAACAAAATTTTCTTCGATGCGTCGCGCGAACCGAACCATTATTTTCGTAATAAATTTGCACGATTTGCAAACGTTGTTCAGGTGTAAGTCTATTCATTATGAAATGGCAAACCAAACTCATAGATAACTAGATGTGAAACTTCTTCATTTTGAGAGAGAGCGCGCCCATGAGAACGTTTAAAAACTTGGCAGCACTCACACATTATGGGATTTTGAACAGCTGATAGGCGAAATGGTAGACTGCCAGAAGAAACGCGCCAAAAATAACAGACGAAAACAGTTCGTTTTTGCTTAATGGAGAAATGACGTGTTGAAATGTTTACTATATAATTATTTGTCTTAAAATTAATTCAATTGAAATGTAATAATTTGAATTGAAGTGAGTTTGTAGAATCCAAAGCTCGTTATATCCTTTTCGACTTCTACTTTTAATTAATCTTATGTACATACTATGTAATTTTATTGAAAACTGTGTGTTGGTTTCTGTAAATACTTATGGTATATACGTAAATATTTTATGGTTGAAAAGAGTAGGTGAGGGAATTGAATTTTAGTTTGAGATATTTTACAAAAATTAAAGGTAATCTGCTTTAACTTATTCTGTTCGTTGTTTGAGATTTTTTTGTGTTACCCACTTTCTGTGTTATATAAAAAAAATTGCAATATGTCATGTTTTTAATTATATCTTATGATTTTCGCGTTCATTACTTTATTATTATTAAATTACTTTTGTATTTCAGTTTTAAATAATTGCATTTACATATAAATTTTTAAATTTTTTGTTTATTCATGTACATATTTCATACGGAGATTGTGCTTATTTTTAACATATGTAGGTGTTTACGAGTAATATACTATTGGGCAACCGCACACTAAATACTAACCTCAATGGTGGTGTGGAAACTAAAAATTCCCACTTTTTATTTAACAAAACACCCAATTCATGTTTCTACCGGTGTGGCAATATTGGAAAATGTTATAAAAAATGCACATTTTTCAGCGCTCTCACGAGAAAAAGAGTTTCACATCTAGTCATCTATGCCAAACTGAGCATAAATCAAGTGACAGCTGTCAAAAATACCATCTACGAAAAAAGTAGTGCCAACTTGAAAACCTAACCTCTAAAAAAAACACCCTTTACCTCAATTTAAATTTTGTAAAAATTAAAATAAAAATTTTAATTAGGCTATGATGATGTTCCACCGAACAAGTGGATCGAAAAAAAGAAAAAAAGGAGCTGCTGTATCGAGAGCTGCGTGCCTAAGGATAAATTTATACTTTTTGCGTTTCCTAGGGACGAAGAGACCCGTAAGAATTGGGCCTTGACTTGCAACGTGCAAGTGTCAAGCACTGACAGGGTTTTTGTTTGCCAACGCCATTTTGAACCCACATTACGAAAATTGGACTGAATATAAAAGTTATGATTTGCGATCAAGGGCCCGCGAATATAACTTTATTTAATCAATTGAAAATTTCTGAAATTAACACTTTTATTAATTTTATTTTTAATTGTTATAGTATTAGAACAATTTCGTAATTCGTGCCTTCACAATTTTATATATATTTTTTTTTCATTTCAGGAAATGTAAATACCTATTATTTATAGTATTGTAATATATGTATATACATACATATACATATAAGAGTACTTAAATTACTTGTGAATAAAAATAAAAAATTAAAATTAAAAAAACTAGTATTTCATTTTCTTAAGGATAATAATATTTATTTGGTAAGAAGAACTTAAATGAACATATACCAATAATTTAATTCGACAGGATTTCCTTACAAAATCAATATATTTGTTCAGCTAAATCAAATGAATAGCTGCATATGAAAAATCGCTCACATGGACGTGCAAAAACAAACACGCATACACATAAATACATGCCTACAAACTTTCATAGACATACATACATATGAGGCTGCGAGCACTTGCGACCGAAAAAATATTTCGATTTGCTATTGCTGTCGAGAATTGAGAACACATATTTACATACATATATTGATGCATATATATGTATGTACGGAGCCGCGGCCACTCGACTTGACAAAAACTCAAGATTTACCAAATATTGGCAAATACTTCAACGCGAAATATTCCAATATTGACTATTTTCGAATGGTCGCGAAAATTGGCATATGGGCGGCTCGTTTAATGAATGAAAGTACTTTGCTCGTAGAAATATGAGCTGTTGTTGTTAACAGCATAGGTAGCCCTGTCAGTGCAGTCATATCATCGTTCGTCTTCGTCTAGCTCATCTAAGGGTAGGCCCAGGAAACATGCTGTTTCGACAGGTTGGGTCCAAAGGGAGAGGGGGGTTAGATGAGTCGGTTTGAAAGGGCATGTGAAGAGGTGGTTAGTGTCGTGCGGGGTACCTTCACATGCCGGACATGTGTTTGGTATGTCGGGGTCGATTCTGGATATGTAGGAGTTTAACCTGCTACAGTATCCAGAACGTAGTTGTGCCAGTATTACACGGGTCTCACGGGGAAGCTGGAGCTCTTCATCTGCGATAGGTGGTGGTTGGACTCCGATTACGGCATTCACAGGACGGGAGTTCAAGAAGGTGGTAACGGTCTCCCGGTGAATGTCGTTTATAGACTGTCTAAATACTGTCCGGTCCAGTTGGTTACGGTCGGTCTTGTCCTGGATATCGCCAGCGTAGTCAAGGAGGTGTCTCCTGACGTGCCTGGGAGGCGGCTCGGGCTCAAGCAGGTGTCTGCAGGGATGAGACCTGCGGTAACATCCGGGTAGGAACTGCTTGCTGAGCAATTTGTTGTGCTCCGCAACTGGGAGCATTTGTGCCTCGTTATGAAGGTGTTGGATAGGTGACATCAGGAGGCACCCGGTCGCTGTCCAAATGGCGGTGTTTTGACAGGTCTGTAGCTTAGTCCACTGCGAATCACTAGTTCCAGGCGACCAGACAGGCGCAGCATAGTTGAGAACCGGCCGGCCAATTGCCTTAAATGTCGAAAGCAACAGTTCTTTGTCTTTGCCCCAAGTGCTGCCGGCCAGCGATTTGAGGACCTTGTTGCGATTTTGGACTTTAGTGGCAATTGCGGTTGTATGCGCAGAGAAGGAGAGCAAACTGTCAAAGGTTACACCAAAAATTTTGGGGTTATTCACAGTCGGAATTGGTGTGTCGTCGACTTTTACCTTAAGGGACAGCTTGACCTCCTTTGTCCAGGTGGTGAAGAGGGTCGCCGTGGACTTGGTGGGGGAAAGTTGGAGATTCCTCGCAGTGAAAAAGCGAGAAAGGTCGGTGAGGTAGTTGTTCACTTTGGAACACAGGCCATCGATGTCATTGCCCGACGCCATTATCGTGCAATCGTCAGCGTATGAGATCAGGGAAACTCCCGCTGGTGGTTGGGGGAGCTTCGAGATGTAGAAGTTAAAAAGCAAGGGTGAAAGGACACCACCCTGCGGTACGCCTTGCTTAATCTTCCTCTACTTTGACATTTGATCTCGAAAAATCACTGACGAGTGCCGACCGCTCAGGTAGTTCGCGGACCACCTCTTCAGCCCTGGCGGGAGTGTCGACTGATAAATGTCATCTAGTAGTGTGGAATGGCTGACTGTATCGAAAGCGTTCTTTCGGTCCAACGCTACTAGGACAGTCCTCTCGCAGGGGCGGTTTTGGTCAAGCCTGCGATTTATCTGGGCGTTTATGGCGATGAGTGCAGTGGTGGTGCTGTGCACTCGTCGGAATCCGTGCTGATGTGGGGCTGGGGCCAGGTGTGTCGTGTAGAGTGGGAGTAGGAGGGCTTCAAGTGTCTTAACTACTGGGAAAGGAGAGTTATCGGCCGATAAGACTCCCCTTGGTTGGCGGGTTTCCCAGGTTTCAGTAGTGGGATCACTCTCCCTGCTTTCCACTTGTCAGGGATGATGCGAGTGGCCAGGGACAAATTGAAGACCCTTGTGAAGTATCGTACTCCCAGAGGTCCCAGATGCTTCAGCGTGAGCGCGTTTAATCCGTCAGGGCCAATGGCTTTCGATGATTTCGACTTGTTGATGGCCCCTTGAACCTCATCACCGGAGAAAGTAAGGGGCGCACTGTCGTTCGTCAGTTTGTGCAGCCTTCTGGTAACACGACGTTTGGTTCTGTCGCCCGGAGGATGCAGTATGAACAGCCGGCTAAAATAGCTCGCGCATCTCTTCGGGTCCGACGAAGTACAACCGTTGAAGGTGATAGCCACCTTGTCGTTGTGCTTCGTCGGGTTCGACAGGGACCTAACGGTGGACCAGAGCTTACTCACCCCGTATATCAGGCTTGTAGGTCAAAAAGTATGGTTATTATCTAGGTTTATTTTATAAGCTCTGATTTTGGGCGGAAATTTTGTATGGGAAATCTCGGTTTTTAATTATGGATTAGGAGTTAAGCACGAAAAAGTAGATCATCTACTTATATGTGAACGTATTATAACCCTACATCCATATCTGCCAAAGGTTGTGATAAAAAAGCTACGCCAAAACAGAAATACCAGGTGGAGACTGCGAATTTCCACTGTTAAATCATTCCATATACTAAATTTGCCATTATGATGAGGTACGGTGCACTAGGCAGGGCTAGTTTACTGGGACGGCAACCCTTGGTCGGGAAAAGCCCGAGTCATTCCGGTAATGCAGATCCGGCTGCAGAGAACGTAAATTCATGAATTTACGTTCTCTGCCGGCTGCCAGGGGAAGGATTGCCATGTGTTTGGTATTAGGCCGGAGTTTAAAATAAATTTCACATTTTCATAGTGTATTAATTAGTTGTGTGCTTCATTTAAATTTCGACCAACAGCTGAAATAATTTAAAATAATATTTACAATTTGATGAACAAAAATCAATTAAACTATCTTCTTTTTAAAGTTCTCCTTGCTCAAAACTTTGTTGGACACAAAAAGTTAATGCTATAATCAATATTATTTTAAAGGCTTGATTTGAGGAAGTATCGCCACTATGCTTTAGTTTAACGTATGTAAGATGCTATTCAAACCGACCCCAAAATGCCAATTAAGAGGATTTCAGCAGTTTAAACCTTAATTGTAGCCCATGGACCATACAAAAAGTAAAATTTTTGATTGCTAATTTATATCTTTAATTGCTTGGGATTCTCAATGCAACCCTGTGAAGTCTGTTTAATGAGGTTAGCAAAGCGTCTGTTCAATGAGAAAATGAAACATAATGGAAACGAAATGATTAAAGCAGAAAGATAATAAAATCAAATAGAGAAAAAAAGATCAGGAACTATGGATAAGCAAGTTAATAGTGAGTAAATTTTAACGAATTCTGCAATAAACAGAAAACTTATTTTAATATCATTTACCAATGACAATGACCGTTGAGCTGCATTTTTTTTAATGCTGCAAAGAGCAAAATTTGAAGGATTACAAGTTATCCTAATGCTTTTAAAATCGAGACTCGATTGTAGGTAGGTAGGAGAATTGATTGAATAACCGCTCTGGCACGCGCCAAATAGCACTAAAGCGCAGTTTTGATACCATTATCAGACCAGGCAGATATCTACAACCAGCCAGAGCTGTTGATATAATGGCGCTTTTTGCCACCACTGAGCTAAGTTTTTCTTCAATTTTTCACATCAAATTTTACAAATAAATTCGAAAGAAATGTGTGTGAACTCCAAACTTAACGAAGTTACCGCAACGACTCGGATTTATATCAGGCCAAGTACTGCCACTGTAGCAGCCTTCTCCAAATATGTATGGATATGTATGCTGCTAAAGCAATGACAACGTATTTTAAAGCGTTATTAATCTAATTGGTCTGTTTGAACATAGTCTTATTAAGAATTATGGTGATTCTTATATGAAATACCAACTCCCTGCGCTCAGTTTACGCTGTTTGAATAAAGAAATACGGCTTGTTTGATTTGAGTACGTGACCAAACTACAAGTGCTGCCAATAGTTTAAAAATTCGGGGCAAAAATCAAAGAATTCAGTTTAGTAGAATAGTCCGTTTGCTTAGAGGATCTAAAATATTTTATTTAGTTTTTTTTGCTCAAAAAAATGCCTAATTATGTGACAACATTACTAAAATATTGCCGTACAGTATTATTTAGAATATTGCAATTTCCTGTTAAATTTTTACCAACAAATACCTTTTCTTGTAGAGACTTCTTTTATGCTTAATAAACAAAGCTAAAATGCAATTACGTGCAATCCCCTCTTTTGACATTTTCTCAGCGAATCATAAATGTCAGTTTTGCGTTCGCTTCTCCCGCTGCGTCTATCTTGCCGACAGTTCAGTTGTGCAAAAACTAAAAAATTTTATACAGAAAATTTAGCACGAATTGCAATTAGGCAAGAAAGTGAATTTGACCATTGAAAATTGTGAGTTGCACACCAGCCGGGTCCCATGTTGTCCGAGGAAGAGGCGGCGATGGACTACGATGAGTTGACGTTGAATCCACTGCTGGCAGAAATTGAGGCTGAATCTAGTGAGTTGGACCCGAAAAAGGAGAAACAACGCCGCTACTGGACGGCAAAAGAAGAAACCCGCTTCTTTGAAATTTGGGGTCGCGACAATTGGCGTTTGACGCGCCATGGGAAAAATACGATTTTTTTTGCACAGTGGGCCGTCGAATTGAAGGAGCGTTTTGACATTGAGGTGAAACCGGAAGAGATACAAGCGAAGGTTAATCAGACGCGCGCAAAGTTTAGGTAAATGTTTGCATGTGAGAAGTTTTAGTTTTACACTTAATTAGGTGTACATTCATTGTTATAGTATTACACATTTATGTAAAAAATTTACTCGGCAACTTTTTTGCAGGCAAGTCAAAAAACAGATATCGTCTGACAAGAACGCTGTGCGTTGGAAAAAGTTTGCCATTATCGATAAAATTCTCAAGAATCAATATCGCCCAAAAGATGCCGACCCGGTGCCGAAGGAGGCATTGGAAAATAACCGTGATATTGATTTGAGTGAAGTGGCTTCGCCACCATCACCTCATCGGTCGGCACGACAGTTTTCGCCCACAAGTATTACATCGAGTTCCAATACGCAAGAAGCGTCAACCAATGCATCGGCGACGGAGAATAATAATAGTGCCGTAACATTAGATGTGACGCCAAGCACTGAAGATATTGACATCAAAGTTGAGGTAAATTCAAATTGAAGTGAACTCATTTATATTGAATTCATTTGCTAACTTATACATATTTACATTTTGCAAAAAGAGCGAATTTCTCGTTGACCCCAGCATCACTACTACACTATTCAATACGACCAGTGAGCTTTTCAGTGATCCAATTGATGAGGTAAAATCTGAGTTTCCCAATGAATATCACAATTTTGGCAATTATCCACAGCCAAATCATTTCGATACGCAACCACCAACACAGGACGATGACGATGAGGAACCACAATTGCATACACTACAAACACCACAGCAACTATTAGAAGAGCAACTTCAGCAGCAACAACAACAACAATACCAGCAGTATCGTACTCCGACATCGTCGTCGGCGCCACCGCCTGATACAACTACAACAACCAACTCACAACAACATCCCGAGCAAATAATGCAACAAAATGTACAACAAACTGGGTATGATCATAGCGGCAATACATACGCACCGAATCCAGGTGCTACCAATCAAAATCATTTTGCGGCAACGTCTACGCCAACGTCAACACGAGTTGATGGTGCTGCCTCATCATCATCATCAGCCACAATGCAGCATAATAGTCAATATGCTGCCAATAATAATCATAACAACGTTGGCAATGACAACACTGGCAGTAGCAGCGCACCAATGCAGCCACCGACAACGGGTCTAGGACGCGGTGCACCCGGTCAACCGCGGCGACGGCGCACATCTCACGCCAATAACATGGTAGTAGCATCGCAAAGCGGCGCCGAATCCTTAGAAACAATGTACCTTAATGAGGTGCGTAAAAAGAACATTTTACTTGCCGAACAACTGGAAATCGCACGCAAACGTATGCAATTGGAGGAGCGCAAGCTCAATCTATTGGATCGTTTCTTCCCGAAATGCTTGGAAATGCAAGAGAAAATACTCGGGAAGCTCAATGGCAAACCTTAAGCGTGCAAAAAATGTTTGTAAAATGTATTGCTAGGGTAGTAGGCCTTGCAGCGAGCAAAAACAACAAGCAAGTGGAGCATAATAAAATATTCAAAATTTTCAAATAGGCTAAGAAATAAGTTGAAATTGCAGCAAATAATAGAGACTTATTTAGTCCATTGCGTAGTGATGGCATAAAAACACTAAAGTTTCTCATAATAGGGCCGTATGGAGACGTGAATTGACGTGCGTGAATTGACGTTGGGGCGCAGTATAATTGTTTTTTTTTTAATTCAGCCAAAAATTTAGAAAAGACGGCACGAAATCGAAAACCAAGCTAGTTCAGCTGTTCCGATTTCAATTATCAAGCAAATTTAAAGAATTTGTATTATAATAAGATATGTATTAGTGTGTTTAGGTATTGTCTTCTCCCATTCTGTTTAATTACTCAAGTTGAGCAAAAAAAAAAATTAATTTTCCATTGTCTATACCAGCAAAACTTAGTTTTTCCAAAATATCTTGCATGTAACAAAAGTATTTACCCTAAGCAATGTGTGGGTTAGCTGGTATTTGTAATTGCGCTCTTTGAATTAGCACAACAAACAAGCGTTTGTGCAAGAAAAACGATTTATATTATATATCACAAAATTTTATGTGCGGACAAGCTCGATTCGGGTACGTTAAATAAGTTGGTGCATCAGAAGAAAGAAAACTGTTGTAATCGGCAAGGGAGCAGCATTGCAATACGAGCCAACCCTTTATGTCTGTGCGTCGGTTGACAAGGTCATTTAAATTCTATATAAAAAATACTGTGAAAGAGGTAAAAAAAATAAATAAACAATGAAATGTTCAATACTTCATCAAAGGACAATTAACGCTGCTGCTATGAAGAAGAAAAGAGAACGTAATCAATTACCTATATAATTAATTGTAAAGAAATTCACATTAAAAATTCCTTATGCATCATGTTTAGTAATAATAAAAATTCTATATATCTATATACATACATATACATAAAAAACTAGGAAAGCAAAGTAGCAGCCTGACATGCGAACAAACAAGAGAAAGTGCGTACTAAAATTAAAGCAGCGACCCAATGTCGCCTTATTGGTTACACGAAAGTAGCTTGGAAATTTCAACACTAGGTGTTTCGAATGTGCAGAACAGATAGGCGATAAGGCAAGTTAATAAACATGATTGATTCTTCATTTGTGAAACCACTAAAAAAATAAACAGACGAAACAAATTAAGAAATGAAATAAAGTTAAATGATTTTTAATGGTACAAAGAATTTGAAATTTATTTCATAAAAAGTTTAGCTTATTCAAACGATGTTTTAGAGGGAATACTCGTAGTAAATATACTGTGGCTGACAAGAATAGTAAATATACTGTGGTTGACTGGTTCGTGGAACCGACGAGCGTTTTACAACTCTAATTGACGCTGTCTTATTATCATAGCCCACGTGTTGTCTCCGAGCAAGTAAAGTAAAGTAAAGAAAAAGTGAAAGTAATTTAAGAATAAATCTCTTGTTTGGTTTAAGGTCACGACGTGGTGATAATGAAACATTTGTTGTTGTTGTAACAGCATAAAAAGTCCGCATACCTACATGTACCCGGCGGGTAATATAGAGGCGGGTAATTTAAATTAGCACTGTTTTCTATAACATACGAGTGAAATTACACATGGTTTTCTTCCTTGTATATTTAGTATTTTAATTTTTAATTTTTTGTATTTAAAATTTGTTTTTTATATATTTTTCTTTTTTCTTGTATTTGTTTTTTTTTAATTATTTTTAATATATTTTTATATTATTGTTTATATTTTTGAAATTATTTTATATTTATATTTTTTTCTTGTATATTTTTTGTTATTTTTTTTTATATCTTTTTAATATTTTTTTATATTTTTTATATTATTTCTTATATATTTTTGTTTATATTTTTTATATTTTCTCAATATTTTTAAATATTTTTTATATTATTTCTTATTTCTTCTTCTACTTCTACTTCTTTTTTTTATATTTTTTCTGTTTTTTTTTAATATTCTTTATTTTTTTATAAATTTTTAATATTTTTTTAAGTTTTTTATATTATTTTTTATATATTGTTGTTTATATTTTTTACATTTTTTTCTTATATATTTTTGAAATTATTTTATATTTATGTAAATTTTTTTTCTTGTACACTTTTTATTATTTGTTTGTATTTTTTTAATATTTTTTTATATTTTTTATATTATTTCTTATATATTTTTGTTTATATTTTTTATATTTTTTCTTATATATTTTTGAAATTATTTTATATTTATATTTTTTTTCTTGTATATTTTTTTATATCTTTTTAATATTTTTTTATATTTTTTATATTATTTCTTATATATTTTTGTTTATATTTTTTACATTTTTTCTTATATATTTTTGAAATTACTTTATATTTATGTAAATTTTTTTTCTTGTACATTTTTTATTATTTGTTTGTATTTTTTTAATATTTTTTTATATTTTTTATATTATTTCTTATATATTTTTGTTTATATTTTTTACATTTTTTCTTATATATTTTTGAAATTATTTTATATTTATGTAAATTTTTTTTCTTGTACATTTTTTATTATTTGTTTGTATTTTTTTAATATTTTTTTATATTTTTTATATTATTTCTTATATATTTTTGTTTATATTTTTTACATTTTTTCTTATATATTTTTGAAATTATTTTATATTTATGTAAATTTTTTTTCTTGTACATTTTTTATTATTTGTTTGTATTTTTTTAATATTTTTTTATATTTTTTATATTATTTCTTATATATTTTTGTTTATATTTTTTACATTTTTTCTTATATATTTTTGAAATTATTTTATATTTATGTAAATTTTTTTTCTTGTACATTTTTTATTATTTGTTTGTATTTTTTTAATATTTTTTTATATTTTTTATATTATTTCTTATATATTTTTGAAACTATTTTATATTTATATTTTTTTTCTTGTATATTTTTTTATATCTTTTTAATATTTTTTTATATTTTTTATATTATTTCTTATTTCTTCTTCTACTTCTACTTCTTTTTTTTATATTTTTTCAATATTTTTTTAATATTCTTTATTTTTTTATATTTTTTACATTATTTCTTATATATTTTTGTTTATATTCTTTACATTTTTTCTTATACCTATATTTTTGAAACTATTATACATTTATATTTTTTTTTCTTGTATATTTTTTTATTATTTTTTTATATTTTTTTATATTCTTTATTTTTTTACATTTTTTTTAATATTTTTTCTTATATATTTTTTTTATTCTAAACTGTCGATCTTTGTTTATAGATTTTGACGTTCGGGGGGCGAAAAGCAAAAACGAAACACATTGCGCTTGCGGTTTTTGTTCTACTGCTGCTGTCTGTTTAATGTTTGAGGGCTACATTATTTGAATCGGAATTCGGGTTCGTTTTTTTCATTTTTGCTCAACACTTTCCATTTTATTAAATTACAGGGTGGGCCAAATAGGACCTGCTAATGCTACTACTACTACTACTACTACTAGCAGTATGCGCAGTTGCTCCATCTTGTTGAAACCACAAATTAGGAGACTGCTCCGCCATTGGCTGCAAAAAGTTTTAAATCAATGTTCTGTAAGAAGCTCCTGAAATCGATTCCGGCGTTTCATCCACATTTTCGAAGAAATATGGACCGACAACTCTAGTGGCCATAATAACGCACCAAACAGTACATTTAGATGGGTGCAACTGCTGTTGGTGTGTTGCCCTTGGATTTTCAGAGCCCCATAATCTACAGTTTTGTTTGTTGACATAACCATTTAAATGGAAATGCGCTTCTTCCGACATCAAAACATTATTTAAAAAATCAATTTGTGTGGTTAATTGTGTAAGAATAGATAATTTCGATAATTTTAACGCGTTGTGTTGAACTGTAGAGTTCCATAATAAATTTCCAATAATTCAATTATAACCTACAAAAAGAGAAAAATAAATATGTCAAAAAATAAAAAAAGTTATTTGCGCTTAACATTAGTAGGTTTTATTTGGCCCACCCTGTAGAATATCTTAAAAATATTGTGTGAAAATTTGAAGTGAATGCGACAATTAACAAAGGGCGCCCGGGCGGAGCATAGATCGATAGCAAAACCTTAAGTTCGTTTTGGATATAAATCCGAGTCGTTTCGGAAACGTAGAACCGACTATCGTGGGAACGTCCATCTAATAGAGGTAGCTTGCGATCTGATGAGTGCAGTAAAGGGAAGATTCAGGGTATTATTCATCGTTAAATGTGATCCAAGCGAATAACCGAATTTATACTCTAGAGAACTATTGTGACCTTTTTATACTTGTAATAGTGGATGAACGATCTTTTTGTTGCTTTGTGCTTTGGAACTAGTAAAAGGGCCGTCTTGAACTGGCGTGAAGCTTAGTAAACAGGTAGGTACTTCAAAGCTTTGGCGCCTGATAAGAAGCTAATGTGGTGTATAGCCTTCATATGCCTGTAGGAGAGGAACCCGGAGCGCAGGTACCTATTGTGTCTTCGGACATAAAAGTGGCTGTACCCAGAAGTTATACTTTTGTGGCCCCAGGGTAGAATTAGCCGAGATGGAGGATTGTTATAGTAATAGTGGGAGCGTACCCCATATACCATTGGTGTGACGACACCTCTGAGATGTTTCTGACATTTTCATTTAAACCTCCTTCCAAAATGCAAACAGAATAGTTAGTGAGAGAGTCCTGCTTTCCGCGATACTGCTACTTATTTTGGAAAATATGCAAAATAAAGAGCTGTTCCATTAGCGATACAGAGCCTCGTATTACGAGTACCAGTCTCTTAACATCTCTATCGGTTGAGAATGTAGCTGAGCTGCTGTTTTACTTGAGTTTACGCCTTATGGCCCCCTGGGAAATTTTGCTGTACAGGAAAAAAAAAATTGCATTTCACTCTACCTTCTGGTTTCCCTACTAGGCACACAGGCGTGAATACAAATATAAATACTTCACATATGAACAAAGGTATGCACATCCATGTAGAGAATTACGAAAAAGTGATAGGCATGAAAAATTCGAGCGCACTTTTTTATAAGCTTCCAGCCAGAAATGTGGGCAAATGCTCGCGAGATAAGCGTGGAGATAATAGGGCATATCATTTCATCTTTGTATGCCGGCATGTAAGTATTCAAACTCCATCTGCCTTACCAGAAATGAATACATTTTGCGGCAGCTGAGGAATTTATGATCACTATTGGTGTCAATCAAGTGTCAAAGTGTCATACTGTCGAAAGATTGTCTATTGCTTATTGGATTAAATAAAATAAAAATTATAAATAGCATTTGAAAAGAGTTAAACAATACAAAAAAAAAAATTCTAAATAGGATGGGAAGAAAAAGTTCATTGATCGGCTTCAGTGACCGGCACCAATTAATTCGTTCAGCTCAAGTGTTGTTGTTATTGTTAAAATGTTTGATTGGAACAGAAAAGCAATCAAAATCTCTGCAAGTACAGCATGAGTAGACTTTTTTTAGAGCAGAGTTATAGCCCAACATGTCTCAATTTTTTTTTTCAGTCGGTCAAAGTTTCCAAATTTTTGTCATGTAGACTGGAGAGGCTAACGAGTTTTACAAGCCATGAAGCTCAAATAAGCAAGGGCCCTGAGGCTCAGGTAACACTCCCTTAAATCGCGGTTTCTCCACACTGCCTAAGCTAAACACTTAGAAAGTATGGTTTTGTAGAAGATTACTTGTCATGATCTCTAAACTAGTAAAAAAAAAGAAATAAGAAATATAATTTTTACAAAATCTAAAAAAAGTTTAAAATTTCAAAAATTTCATAATTTTTTCGATATGTACCCTTATTTTGTATAATAAATTCAGATAGAATTTTTTTTAATTGTCATACCCTGAGAAGATTTTCAAAGTATTTCAAGTGAGCTCTTGTCCCAGTGAAAAATAATTCTTCACGCACACTTCCGCATAAGTAAAATTTTGTTACATAAATATTTGTTATCAAAAATTTTAATCGCTGCACTGGGGATCAGAAAGGTGGCATCAGTTCAATGGCCTGGAAATGGGGACTTAAAAATTCATAAACAAATTGATTTTTTACAGCGAGAAAGATTTGTGCCAATTTCATTACAATACGAGGTGTGTCCATCAAATTGCGGGACTGATGCTGTACAAAATTTCATTTCAATCTAAATTTTTCTATA
Organism: Anastrepha fraterculus; assembly: GCA_037575425.1. NCBI lineage: Eukaryota > Metazoa > Arthropoda > Insecta > Diptera > Tephritidae > Anastrepha > Anastrepha fraterculus. The sequence goes on from JAYXIM010003725.1 coordinate 31,114, forward strand.
GGGTTGAATTGCTATACTTTGCTGGAATCCTCCTCTCGCACCCAGAGTGGAACGAGCTCACTTGTTGGCTTGGTGGACAATCCAAACCACGATTCGTCAAATATTACTATCCTCTCGGATAAGTTTGGGCTGAAAGTATTTTTAATGGAGTTAAATCTGTTTTCCACTAACATTTTAAGAGAGTTGCTTTTTGCTCAAATCGAGGCCATGGCTATGTGTACTCTATTGCTTACAGAAGCGAGAGGTATTGCAACAACCGTGAGCGTAGTTATGGCTGTGATATAACAATAAATAAAGGAAACAGTGAACAGCGTTGTGAGGGGAATTCGCTTATGGATGACAATAAAAATGAAAAGCAACACAAAAATAGAATGAATACAAATATTCCATAATTACTTCAGCCAATCAGCCGATTCTGTAAAATTGACTGAGAGCCGAGTAACGGTGCTGCGGTATGCGCAACGTTCTATATTTTCTCAATTGTTGGCGGTGACACTCTTAACAGTTAAGGGGACCCGGTGGTCTAGAAATGTGAAATAATCGATTTTTTGTTTTTTCGATATTTCGAAAGCATAGTAAGTTAAGTGGACAAACGGCCATATTTTCCCTGATTTTCATTAAAATTATTTACAATGAAGAAGTCAATAAATTTTTTTAAAAATTGGCATACAGTTTATTTTTACATTAAAATAATATAATTTTTTTTATTTTAATTATTTAAAATGGCGGATGTACACTCAATTCTTACAGGAAGGTCGCAGCGGGTCGCATTGTAGCATCGGCGTCAGTAACCTGAATGCAAAAAACCAAAAATTTTTTTGTTTATTAATGTCATAATTTCTATATGAATTTAAAAAAATGGGGAGAAAAATTCGCGGAATAAAATGCTTAAAAAAATGAAGTTTTCAGGGAGATCGGTAAATAACTTTTTGAGAAAAACGCGTTTTAAGTTTGAAGTCTCGGGGCCGCCGTAGCCGAATGGGTTGGTGCGTGATTACCATTCGGAATTCACAGACAGAACGTTGGTTCGAATCTCGCTGAAAGCAAAATTAATAAAAACATTTTTCTAATAGCGGTCGCCCCTCGGCAGTCAATGGCAAACCCCCGAGTGTATTTCTGCCATGAAAAAGCTCCTCAGAAAAATATCTGCCGTTCGGAGTCGGCTTGAAACTGTAGGTCCCACCATTTGTGGAACAACATCAAAACGCACACCACAAATAGGACGAGGAGCTCGGCCAAACACCCAAAAAGGGTGTACGCGTCACGGTTGACGATATATAATATAAGAAATACCTAAATTTACGGTCTAAAAACTTTTTGACATATTCTTAAAGGATTATATTAACATTTTATCAAAAAAAAGTTTTTTTTCGAAATTTTACAGGTATCTGTCTCCTTAAAAATATACTGTGAAATTTTAATGCGGAAATTCACAATATTATAGCTTATACAGCCCATTATCTAACTAGGTAAAGAGCGGTCCGCGCGCTCCTGTACCCCAAACTTTAAACTCATTTATCTCGAAACGACTTTTTTCGGCCTGGTGTTGTCAAAACAAGAAAAAAAACTATTCAACCGATTCGTCTGAAATTTTAATATGTTGTTCGCTACATCAATGGATATCGTCCGTACTAAAACCATATAATTATTTCAATTATTTCGTATTTTTTTTTATTAAAAAACTGAAAAAAACCGATTTTTAGAGTGTCAAATTCAGAGCCCCATTTTGTCAAATTTTTGTTTTTTCTTATTCTAGTAGCGGGACATAGCTACAGTTATACTAATTAATAATTTTTTTGTTTTTTTGGGATTTTGTATTTCAGCTAAATAGAAGAGCCAAAATGGACAACACCCTCGAGGCCCAATTTTTCGGGAGGGTCAACTTCAGCGCCTTGTTTTAAATTATTAAAATTAAAATTAAAAAAAATTTTCTTATGCTTACAAAAAAATTCTTTATGCATTACAAAAAAATCCTTTTTGTTTTTAATTTTTATATGTAAAAGAAGCTTTAGAAATTTAAATATCGTTTTTAATTTTTTTATTGTCAAAAAACAATTCCGAAAATACGCTAAACTTTCGTGCTCTTGACCACCGCGACCGCTTAATGCTAAACAGCTGGCAGCCGCTGGGCATCTCTGGGCGCATCCCTACTTATTACAAAGCAGCTTTAGTCTCGTTATTTATTGGCCACACCTACATAAATGTAACAAAAAGCACAACTGGAATTGTGGCATAAAATCACTTATCATTATTCTTGTTCACATATACATACATACATATACGAGCATGCCTGACTAAATAAAGCTTTTATACTAAATAAATAACAAATCAATTGTGTAATCAGAAAACTCATTACCCAATCGATTTCATAATTTTCAATTGTAGCTACACATATATTTTTGCCTTTCTTTTAGCATTTATCGCCCCACTGTCTATTGATAAGGTTCAATGAATTATGTGGAAAAGCGGAGAAAGAAACAAAAGTCCGCGACCGGTAATTGTTTAATGTGGTTTCCCACACGACAGTGGCCTTCGTTTGCAGCTGAGCAGAGCTGCTTGCTCTGCAAGCATCCCCATACATGCATACACAGGCTGAGAAGAGTATGCATCCCACTAATGAGATCCACATTAAAAGAGAGCGTGCAAATTGACTAGCACAAAAATTTGGATGAGTATGTAAATAAGATTATCGTTTAACCAAACCGTAAGCAAAAATTTCTGAAGGGGGAAAGACATGGAAATAACTTTTTAGACAGTTACGCAACCATGAAGAAATTATTTAAAAGAAGATGTGGAAGCTTTTAAAAAGGCTCGAGCAGAAAAGTTTTCAAATGCAGCAGATTAATTAAAATTTGTTTGAAACTATATATTAATTTTATTCTTTATTGGCATTAATAGCAATGCTTTAAGCCGATTTTCTTTTATACTAAAACAAGCAAAAAATTAGACAAAACTGTCATTTTCGACATAACCTACTTCCCATACGAACACAAATATATTTCTCGATGCCTTCAGCTGTTACAACTGTTATAAGAACAAAAAAAAAAAAAAAAAAAAAATTGCGCCCAATCACGTGCGTATTAATGGGAGTTTTCTTAAATAAAAATATAAGGTGGCGCAAAACTAATCCCTCTATTGTAGGATTTATAAGTTTTGGAAATTGTGTCGTACGTCAATCATATTCGGCACAAGCAATGGTACGCGCAAAGGTCAAATTAAAAGTTTCCGTCACTCAAAATTTTAATTTTTTTATTTAGTAAGAAAAAACTTAAGGGGTTAGGGGTAGTCAGAGGCCCGAAAATATTATATTATGATTTTCAATAATTTTTTTTGCTAGTCAATTGCTTTATTTTACAAAAATAAAAACATAGCATTAACACATCAAGTTTCGACTTGACTTCAGCAAAATTTCAAAAAAAAAAAAGTAATAATTGTAAAAGTTATCGCTGTTTGGGTTGAAATCCGTTTTTCCAGGAGTCCCTTGCGGTGATCATCACAAGTCCTTGGAGATTCATCTAAAATCAGTCGGACAAGAGAAATTAGTTTTATTAATAGTTAATCTTGTGGCTGATCCAAGCTTTTTTGTTTTCAAAATTAACAATATGGCGGCTTCAGGAAATATTTTTCAGATTTTCGAGAAAAAAGCCGAGAATTAATAAAAAAAATTTTAATTTTTGAAAAAAAAAAAAATCCTTCGATCAGGCACGAGTTTTTTATGTTTTTTTAAAGCACTATAAACTTTAATGAAGTCTACCAAGCGGTTTTTAAGTAACAGTGATCACTAGTTCAAAAAACATAGTTTTGAGAAAAACGCATTTAAAGTTTTTGTTTGTTTTTGCCCCAGTGCCCTTTGTTAATTGTTGAATAACTCGAAAAGTATTTGTCGGATTCTCTTCAAATTTTCACATCTTTAAGATATTATATTTTAAGAAAAAAAAAAAAATTTTTTTAAATTCTGACTACCCCTAACCCCTTAAACTATTTATTATTTTTTTATTTAGTAAAAACCAAAATTGGATGATTGATTTTGCGCCACATCGTATAAAACATGGTAAATACTTTTTTTATTTAAAGGGCTGCACGAAGGCTCAACTCACAAATTATAAGAGAAACTCGCTCTACCAAAGAATCTATGCGCCAATATTGTTATTGTTTAGGAAAATAGTTAATAGTTAAAATATTCAAAGTCATATTTTTCATTCCACAATTGCTTGTCACCAAAGAAAAGAAGTGAAACCAACATCTATACTCATTTTATAATAAGATCTTCATTGGATGTTATTCTCTTTTACGCCCTATGTTTTATCGCCAGCTAACATCAGCTTCGCAATTCGGTCAACTTCGTTACATTTCATCAAGGAATCGCAGACGTCAATTCGGTTAAAAAGTTCGGTTCTGTTACGTCAATTCATGGGGCAACCATACATTGAGTTCCTTCTTCAAACTAGGTTTATATAAAGTACATAAATGGTGCAAAAAGGTTTCTTGATTAATCCTCACTTCCTGGGCGATGGAATAAGTACTGGTCCGACTCCCTGATTTCCATGATTTCATGACTACTTTCGATGATTAGTCTAACAGGGCGTCGTGCCTTACTTTCGACATCCTGGTCGTAGTGGTACTGAAGAGTGTATCAGATTCATATAACTTATCAATTATCACAAATAATTGTTAAGAGCCGTAACAATAGTGAAACCTGAAAGAATCTAAATTTTCACATCTTTTATTTTAAAGCAACATCTAGACGCATCTTCTTGAAACATCCTTCATTTTTCAGTATGTGTGCCGGCACAGAAAACTACAGAGTCCGGCTCTCGAAGTGTAACCAATTAAAAAGCTCATACGTAGATTTAGTTTGAAAAATTACTTTTATTCAATTCAAAGAAAAAAATGTGTGAAAGTAATACAAATTTTGCCTTGACTATGACCTTGAGAGCCCACTCGCAGACAATATCTTTTTTCAGCGCCTCGAGAATGGTGAATCTTTTAGTTCGGACTTCACTCTTCAAAATGCCCCAAAGAAAATAATCCATTGGATTCACAGCGGCCCAAACTATTACCTGCGGCGGGTGCAAATCCTTCGCTTTCTCAAGTCGGACTTGTTTGGTGCGAGATCATGCGCCTTTTGGACCTTGTAAGGCTTGACTTTGAGATTATTTTTCAGTATGTGGCGGATGCTACAGTCAGATATTTTCAGTTCTTTCGCCATTTGGGTGGCACTTCGTCGGGAATTTCGCTCGAGTCGCTTCTTCACTTTTTGAACCATTTCACGTGACGTTGCAGTCTTTTGATGAGCATTTCCAAGACGTTTCGCGATGCTACCAGTACCATTGTTGCGAGTAATGGTGCGAAAAATAAAAACTTTAATTTACTTTAAGGTGCTAGAGCTCACGAACAATCACAGGTTGTGATTTTCCAGCCAAATATGATGCAACCAGACTTTTACGTTTGAAATCCATTACAGATTTTCTGTTTTTGCGTTTACTCTCGGCAAAATGCTGCCACGCGCTAGTAAACAATACACTCGACTGTCAGTTAGCCAACTAACAGACAGCTGGTGCCCGTTCATGAGCTGCGCGAGCGATCTAAAGTTGGTTACACTTCGAGTGCCGTGTAAAGTTCTTCTCGATCTTCTCCGACGGGAGCAGATTATTTTAGCTGACATATGATAGGTTACAGTGAAACATTTTCTACAGTTATATGTGCACTACCACTTTACCAAGATGCATGCGAATAGTAGAACTATTTTTATGTGTAAATCCATTAGTTTTATTTTGAAGCTCAATCTTCCGTGACAATCTCTACATTGTTGTTAACAAATTGTTGCTGTAAGTGAAATATAGCCAATGGCATAGAATTGGCTCTACCTGTAAGAAATTCGATTCGTAACCAACTGGTTTGTTTCGGGTGAGTTGAGATCCGTAAAGAATTCTCCTAAGCGCTCCTTATGAGCAACTGATGATACGAAGTCATGGAGCGAAAGAATGACAGATAAAAAGTTGGTAACATCCCTAAATTAGCTTTTTAAGTTTTTGTTAACTGATTTTCGTTAACAGACCTTCCACCCAAAACCTCCACCAGAGCACATCTAAAGTTACGTAATGAAAAAAAGTAGTCTCCCATTTCCAGCTTAAACTGCATAACATTGTTTACTATCACTATTGAGAGGAAAAGTCAGTTATAAGTATACCTAATTTCTTTTTTATATGGTAGATACGTTCCCAAAAAATTCGTGTAAAAAAATTTGTGTAAAGAGAGAATTGGGTGTACTGGATCCTTTTGCGGTAGTTCGGATATTATATATTACAAGATGAAAGTAATTCCGGCTGTGCTATGACAATAAATAAACAACAAAGTGAACGACGTTGTTAGGAAAATTCGAAAAAAAATATTGAATTATTACTTCAGTAAATCAGCTGATTCTGTCAAATTAACTAAGAGCGGTATAGCGAGCGCGAATGTCTCCAACTCTGCATTCTTTCTTTCAATAATCTCCTTCAGGAACTGGAAAAAATGGGAGGTAAGCTAATTTCATATGCCGATGATATTGTAATAGCAATCTCTGGCAAACACCTTCCAACACTGTGTCATCTTCAACAAAGAGCTCTCAACAGACTATCCCTATGGTGCAAAAGTCGAGGACTTAAAGTAAATCCGGAAAAAACGGAACTGATACTCTTTAGCAGAAAACATAAAACATCTGCCCTTGAATAAATAATTTTAGGGGAAACCCCTTAAGGCAACAGAAAACGCTAAATATCTAGGACTTGTACTGGATAGGAAGCCAAATTGGGGGCTCACAGTCGCAGATAGAGTACGCAAAGCTACGACGGCGCTATACTCCTGCGGAAGGCTCTTTGCGGAAGGCTCACTGGTTGTACACATCAGTAATTAAACCAATTCTCTACTCCGGTATTGCAATATGGTGGAATGCCCTGGAGAAGGGCGTGAACATTAACAAAAGTTGACAGGGTCCAAAGACTTGCATCTGTTCTTATAACCGGTGCAATGTCAACCACACCATCGAAAGCACTATATGTGATATTAAACTTCCTTCCGGTAGACCTGCATGCAAAGTACATTGCGCGTGGTGCAGCAATAAGGCTTAGCATTTTAAGTAAGTGATCAAACACGGTAAAATCCTGGATGGCACGTTGGTGCTTTCCAGACAGAGGGACTATACAGTTTCGCCTATACTTGCCACTACAACGTTCGTGACCCTCCTATCCTCGAGGGAAGAGTGGGAACGGGACGTGGTAAGACAGGGCGAGTCCATCCATGTATACACAGCTGGCTCAAAGCTCGATGGTAGGGTGGGCGGAGGTTTATATTCCGAGCATCTGGGAATCTCCTTCAGTTTTTGGTTTCGCAACTACTGTAGTGTCTTTCAGGCTGATGGCTGATGGCAATAATGAAAGCCATGACACTGGTACAATGTGGTGCGATACCTGGACATGATATCTACATTTTCACTAAAAGCCAGGCGGCGATAGAATTCCTCACAAAACAGTCGACAACGTCCAAGGCAGGCATAAAAAGCCGCACATCTCTTAACGAGTTGGCTGAGTTATTTCCACTAAAGGCAACATTGGTTCCTGACCATTGCGACATTGAGGGGAGCTGCAGAGCCGATGAACTAGCGGAAATTGGTACCAAATTGACTGATGAGTACATAGACAATGATATAGGTGTACCCTTGCAAATATGTAAATTACGTATCCGCGAGGAAATTGTAAGAGTAACGAATGAAAGATGGCGTAACGAAGCTCCACTTGCAAAATAGCCCGACAGATGTGGCCGACACTCAATGCTAAACACGACAGAACTTCTACTAAGAAGAGATAAGCATACAGGGTTTGATTAAAAAGTAATGAGCCTTATTTTTTTTAAGCAGTTTCATTAAACTTTTTGGCGTACGAGTATACAACTAATATTCTTGAAAATAGGACCCTTGAGCGTCAATTCACCGCTGGTAGCGGTCCTTCCACTGCAGGAAACATTTTTTAAACTCATCCGTCGGAATCGCGTTCAATTCGGCTGTCACAGTTTTTGGGACCGCCTCGATGGAGTCGAAACGCCTGCCCTTCAGAAGAACAAGAAGAAGTCCGGAAGGGACAGGTCTGGGCTGTAGGGAGGGTGGGGAAGCACCGGAACCCCCATCGTGGCCAATGCAGAGGTGCAGTGGAAGGCGGTGTGCGCCGGCGCATTGTCGTGATGAAGGATCCAATTGTTGACGACGTCCGGCTAAACCCGGGCGACGCGGTTTTTCAGCCGAAGGAACACTTCTTTGTAAAATGCCGCGTTTACAGTGCTTTCTGGAGGTACAAACTCCTTGTGGACGATGCCTCGAGAGACAAAAAAGATGATCGCCACTGCAAAATCCTAACACACTTTTAAAACAGCTTTCACGCGCGGAGCGATGTTGACTGCACCGCTGTTGCCAGGGAACTGGGACCGGTTTCTAGTGGAAGGGGAAGGTCCAACGATCATTTTCCCCCATCAGCCGATTCGGTTGATCGTTTGGTAGTCTTAACACACTGATTTCAATTATTACGGGGCACTGCCTAATCGGTAGGTACGCTCAGAGAATGGGTGTGCAAACATATGACTTCTGCAGAAGTTGTCTAGACGAGGAAGAGGAAGAAACGATCCCGCACCTTCTGGGTCGCTGTCCTGCCCTATCCAGACGTAGCCTCGCAATTTTGCGTGGACATTTATTTAACGAATTAGAAGACCTCGGCTTTGTCGAAATTAAGGATCTTGCGAAATTTGTGAATAGCACACATTGGTTTCAGGAGGGATAGGGCCTAGTTCCCAACGCGACATCATAATGGGCCATGAGCCTGAGTGTGTGTTCTACAATGGATAACCGCTTGAACTTAACCTAACTTAACATTCCCCCGCGAAGTTCTATTACGCCTTCTTTCATTTGTGAACCAGGATTAAATTAAAATAAATATATGAAAACAGTAACGTAGCTGACGCCATTGCTTTTGTCGCAATAGTCGATAGAGCGGAGCAGTGATTTGGGATGTACAAAATACAACGGCTAATTTCGTACCACTATTTCGCTCTCGGCAACCGCCGTAGCTGAATGGGTTGGTGCGTGATTACCATTCGGAATTCACAGAGAGAACGTTGGTTCGAATCTCGGTGAAACCAAAATTAATAAAAACATTTTTCTAATACTCGTAGTGGTCGCCCCTCGGCAGGCAATAGCAAACCTCCGAGCGTATTTCTGCCATGAAAAAGCTCCTCATAAAAATATCTGCAGTTTCGGAGTCGGCTTGAAACTGTAGATCCCTCCATTTGGGGAGGGATCAACATCAAGTCGCACACCACAAATAGGAGGAGGAGCTCGGTTAAACACCCAAAAAGGGTGTACGCGCCAATTATAGATATATATTTCGCTCTCAATGCATATTTCTTTTTCTTTTAATCTTATAAAAACTGTGACATAAAAACACAATTCGAAATTACCATATCAGCTACCTACCAGCCCCATTCGAATCAGCAACTCACTGCGTTACAGGTCGTAGGCATAACACCAAGCTACGGACGGGAAGAGAAGGAATGTTGGCATTATCTCTCAGGTTGGGGCCAAAGATCCTAGAATAAATATTTATGTGGAACTAGAGTTCAAAAATGAGCTTTATTTTGCTGTTATATATGAATATAGGTGAGATATAAGAAAGAAATATGAAGTTAGCCTTGATGAAAAGTTAGGTTAGATTAATGCAAATATGGAAGGTAATAGAAAAGAAAATAAAGGGGGAAAAATATTGTTTTAAGCAAAAAATTTAAACAAAACTCTACGAATAGGTCACTGGGAGCCGAGTAACGGTAGCCGCAACCTTCTGTATTTTCTCAATCGGCGGCGGTGACAGTCTCACTCCTTAAGACACATATCGCTGTTCACGTCATTTGCATCGAACATGGCTAGGCATATTGCACTAAGTAATTAACGCAATAAGCTGATAATTAAAACACGGAAAAATTAACAAAAACTTCGTATTATTAAATGAAATCCCTACTATAACTGTCACTGAAAAATGAGTGATAGTGCAATTCAGTGGTAGTGAAAAATGTCCAACACTGGTAACGAAGTGGTTCCTAAATGGTGAAATCGCACTAGGCGTGAACTAGATTTTAGATATTCCCTGCCAGGTATTTTGAAGACTGATTTTCGTATGTTTGTATGTATGTAAGCAATGCAATAAGCAATGTTTGGCATAGCGAATTTCCCTTAATACAATAAATCCAACCGATATGCAAATCAAATGAGCAAGCAGCATAAATAAATTAGGAATTTATATGCCTACAGGCATGTCAATCAAACAAATAGAGAATGGAGTTCTGCTGCGGGAAGAGCATCTCATGTGCTTGACATGCCGACTGTGTAGCGAGGGAGTCACCATATCAAATGTTGTCGCTGCGCTGGATTATATTTGGCTGCCGATCAACTCGACTGCTTGCTTTTGTATTGGCAGTGACGTCGGCGGCTTTGACTCGCTGACCGCTGCTTGTTATGCGCTGTTGACGCTACTGCCGCCTGCCTGATCATGGCTTATCAGAGCTATTCAGAGCAGTGTTGCGGCCAACTGGAGCTCAGTTGAACGGTGGCAGTTAAGTGCAACGGTTGTGTGGTGCGCGTATAGTGTGGGATTCGTTTTGTGTGGAAAAGTGGGAGACACCGGTTGGTGTTATTGGCCGTTCGGTAGTGTTTGTGGTTTTTGTATATCTGTTTGTGTTCGCTGGCGTGCTGGCTTAAGCGTGACGCGCATAATAATTGAGTTTTGTTTTTATTTTGTTTTTTTTTTACTCGCTAAAAAACTTGTATACAAATTTACATAAAATTAAAATAAGAGTTCAGTGACGTGTGCAACTGCTGCTGCTTCACTTTATTGAGTGATTTATTCCATTTGCTGAAAAGTTAATTGCAAACGAGAAATAATTTTAATAAAATTTGAAGTTCCTAATTAAAAAAAAAAATTAAAAAATAAAAAGCAAACATTCAAATGATTTCGAAAACTTATTTGTTTATCTTGTTATTGGCGCTTGTAAATGCCATACACGCGCGCAGTCTGCCGCATGAGAATGCAGCGCGCAATGCAACTAAAAAAGTACCTTGGGAATTGACTGAGGCGCTCTCGGCTAGCTGGCGTACCTTTAATGGAACTTGGATTAACGGTAAAGGGGTTTTTTACAGCTATTATAAAAACTTCTATGGGTAATTAAATTTAACAAGTTTGCGAAAACAAAAACGCTTAAAACACACGAGAAATCAGTTAAATTTAATTATGTAAAGCTTCGTCCCGCTTTGGTTAGTTAAGTAGTTAGGCAAATACTTTAACTCCAACTATAATCTTATCATTTCATCAATAAAATTTATCTTTCGATTGCTCGTTTTATTGATATTAACAAAGTTACGCACGAAATTTGATAAAAGAGAAATTTACTAGCCAATAAAATCTTATCGATACTTAGTTTATGTTTTAGATTAAATTTCAAGCATTTTTTTTCAAATGATATATAAATGGGTATGGGTGGCCAGTTGAAGGAAATGTCGTTAGAAAGTATTTCGCACAATTTTATGTCAATATTGGGGGTAAATTTTTTTTTCAAATTTTTTTTAGCAGATTCTGATTCAACATAGAATTATAAGACGAAAAAAAACGATTATAGCGTAGCTCTTAAGTCAAATTTGAAATTATACAAGTTTTTAAACACAAATTTTTCTAGAATAATTTCGTATAAAAAGTAGGTATTTCGTTGTTTCGAAAAATTAAAAAAAAAATTAAAAATATATTAGAAAATATTAGATACTAAAATACGAAAGAGGATTAAATATTTAAAAATATATAATAAATATATATAATAAAAAAAGATATTAAATATTAAAAATCCTGAATATTACAATTTAAAAATAAATATTAAAATGCCAAAAAAATATTAAATATTAAAGCCCTAAAATATATAAGATATTAAAATATTAAAAGGTATTAAATATTAAAATAATATAAAATATTAAACATGAAAATCCCCAAAAAATATATTAAAATATTAAAAAATATTAGAATCCTAAAAAAATTAAATATTAAAGTATTAAAAAATTATCAGATATTAAAACATTAAAATGTGTTAAATATTAAACTTATACAAAATATTAAACATTAAAATCCTAAAAAATCTTAAATATTAAAGTCTTAAAACAATTAAATATTAAAAAATATTAAATATTAAAGCCCTAAAAAATATTAGATATTAAAATATTAAAAGGTATTAAACATTAAAATCCTAAAAAAACATTAAATATTAAAATCCTAAAAAAATTAAATAAAGGGTGTTTTTTTAGAGGTTAGGTTTTCAAGATGAAATAAAACGTATATAATTTAATGTTATGGCCAAGAATTTAGCTTTATTATAAAGATAAGGGTTTGCCATTATGTTTTAAAAATGATTTCGGGCAAGTGGCCGCCGCGGCTGGCTCGAATAATTTCCAGCCGAGAGGCCCAATTTTCGACCCCTTTTTGCAGCAATTGGGGCCGTATGTCAGCAATAACGCGCCGAATATTCTCTTCCAAGACGTCAATCGTCTCGGGCTTATCTGCGTAGACAAGCGACTTCACATAGCCCCACAAGAAATAGTCTAGCGGTGTTATATCGCACGATCTTGGAGGCCACGCCACAGATCCACGGCGCGAGATAATGCGCTCACCAAAAGTTTCCTTCAATAAATCGATTGTTGCGTTGGCTGTATGGCATGTAGCGCCGTCTTGTTGGAACCAAAGGTCGTCCACATCAACATCGTCCAATTCAGGCACGAAAAAGTCATTAATCATGGCTCTACAGCGCTCTCCATTGACTGTAACATTATGGCCGGCTTCATTTTTAAAGAAATATGGACCAATGATTTCCTCTGCCCATAGAGCACACCAAACAGGGACTTTTTGAGGATGTAACGGCGTCTCAGCAATGGCTTGTGGATTATGTTCACTCCAAATGCGACATTTTTGCTTATTGACATACCCATTCAACCAAAAAAGAGCTTCATCGCTGAACAAAATTTTCTTGTGAAAATCGGGATCGGTGGCCATCTCGTTTTGGGCCCATTCACCGAACGTGCGACGCGCTTGATGGTCGTTCGGCTTCAATTCTTGCACAAGTTGGATTTTGTAAGCCCGCAAACCAAGATCCTTCCGCAAAATCTTCCATAAAGTAGATGGGCACATCTCCAATTGCTGCGCGCGATGGCGGATGGACTCATTCGGGTCTTCTTCGATACTCTGCTCCACAGCAGCAATAGCGTCTTCGGTGCGCACTGTACGACGTCTCTGAGGATGCGTATTATCCACTAGAGCAAACGTGGTGCGTAACCGATCCATGGTTAATCGAATTAGTGACTCTGATGGATGATTATGTCGACCGAATATTGGACGCAGCGCGCGATGCCTCGCGCGAGCCGAACCATTATTTTCGTAATAAATTTGCACGATTTGTAAACGTTG